>CAIGQQ010003610.1:9012649-9026778 GCA_903798035.1 Danio albolineatus | reverse complement strand
CACACACACACACACACACACACACACACACACACACACACACACACGCACGCACGCACACACACACACACACACACACACACACACAAAAATGTAAATAAAAAATCTTACTCATACCTTAGGAACGGTATAGCAGGAAATTTTGGCGGTATGAAAACCTTGACTTTTCCATACCGCGGTATACCTTGAAAACGGTTATCATCCCATGCCTACTCTAAACCTGAAGAAGAACTCTGGAAAGGCCAACAAAGCTGGAATTGTGCTTAGGACTTTTACACAGTACTGTATATTATATTTTTTTTATAAATGTATGGCTCATATCATTTAATAGTTCAGTTTAGTGAATATTTAAGTTAGTTTACTAGAGTCTACTTAACAGCTGTGCACATTCTTCAGTTAAGTTTGTTTTTATAGATCCTTTGCATAGGAAGTGGCATCCGCACATTTCCACCCCCGTTTTGCGCCATGTTTATAAATGAGACCCCTGAACTGGTAATGGAGCACAATTTCTTGAAAACCAATATTATTAAAACAGTTTTCAACCCTAATCATAATTTAAACTCATTCTCATTCTGCACACATGAGCTGAACGGGGCAGATCTGGTGGAGGAGTAATGTCTCGGCCGGGTCCTGTGAGGTCGTGGCCCAGTGAGCGAAACATAACCTCAATCAAAAGCAGTGACGTCGGTGGTCTGATGAGGTCAGTTCGGGGTCTGGAAACGGCTCTCAAACATCTGACTGGCTCATCCATCTCTTACTGGATTATGAATAATAATCCCTGACCATCATTAACCTCAAAACAAACAAACAACTTTACCCACGTCAGCAAAACAGTCGCTTTTTTTTGGTCAAGGTTTTGTTCCTCATACATGGATTACTGAGTTAGTGGGATTAATTGTTGACATTTTCTTTTGGGCATCCAAACGCACGCATTTGCATCATTATAGGAGGTCCATAGGATTAAACTTGCTCTGGAGCAGATTTATTTAATGTAAACTGTACATTTCATTGCTTCTTCATAAGATGTTAGTGCTTAAATCCATTCAACACCCTATTTAATGTCACGCAAGTTCATTTAATTCTCATAATGCTTTAGAAATCTGCATATGTCTTAATTTGTGGGTCCATTTAGACCTAAAGAATTGCTGTTATATTTATTACCCTGGGCTGCTAAACCAATAGCTGCTCAGGCCCAATTACAATTTTACCCCTTAGACCTTCCCCTCACCCATACCCCTCGTTTTGTGAGATCACTTAAAGGGGTAGGGATGACCCAATTCCCTTTAGCTTGAAGGCATAGGGCTAAGGGGAAGGGCTTAATGGCCCTTGAAACAGAGATTTTTGAGGACCACACTCGAAACCAAGGGGTATGAAAATTTCCCAGAATACACTATCACCATCTTTTTGTCATTATTACGACTTTTTACAACAAACGGTGAACTATATGTTGTTACTAAATCGGCTCGTTTTAGGGGCCAATTTTTGAAACATCAATTATCTTCACTGCCTGATTGATATACAATATAAAGTTCTCTCAGAATGGACAAGAAGGGTTAAATTACAGTTTTTCCGATTTTTTTTACTGCAATTTTCTTTAAAATATTACATTTTATTTTTAGATTTTAGATATTACATTTTAGTATTTCCAATGGAGTTACTTTGCTAGCCTGTGTATCCTTATGGCCGTGTGCATGTAAAAGGCTTTTTATGCCATTATATGCTTGAACAACTAAATGAATGCTGAAGTCTGTTTAACTGATTGTATTTTAATTAATTTACAACATTAATGCTGTAAAAGGAACTGTAAAAAAATCACATTAACCGTTCACCATAAGTTTATTGGTATGGGAAGAAACACTACAGTAGCTGTGCATATACCCTATTATTGATTTGTATTACTGTATGCACCACTAAGAACTTGATTCATACATCTTTACAGGTGAATTGCTATTTAATTTTTTTTAAATACAATTATTGTAGATTATACGCTTGAAAAGTTTTCTCAGTGAAATATTGTCCCATTCTAACCCTAACAAACATAAATGGAAAGCTTGTTTACCAGCTTTCAGATGGTGCATAAATCTTTACAAAAATTAATCATAGAAAAATTTACAAATGAATTCATTTATGGTCCAGAGTCACATTTTGTCAAGTAATTCCATACACCTTTAAACATCCATTAAAATAACAAGTTATTTTAAATCATACTGTTTTACAATAATACATTTACTGTTGTTTCCTTTTGAGTTAGGTTGTTCCTTTAAAAGAACACTTAAAATCTACACAAAAAATAGACTTTGCAAGTCTTCTTTTTTTTTCCCATCTTTAACCATCGAATGGCAAATAAAACATCAATCATTTTCTTTCTGACCATGCAGATACAAATACTGAAAGTATCCCCTTAACATTTGTTTCTAATGTGTCAAGTGGAAGTAGGAATTTTGACTTTCTCTCGATTCGCAAATCAGCTATAATTAGAATCCTGCATATCCTCAGACACAGTACCACCTGCTCAGATGTGATGACATTAATAAACTTCTCTAGCAGTGCACTTTCCTGTCAGCATCCAAAACAGCACATCCAATTAAATGTGATGATAACTGGAGCACCTGAGGAGGGAGAAAACCAACTTGTTGACTGCAGCGATACATGTACTGTAAAGATTAATACATATATACAGATGTACATATATATAAATATAGATATATGAACACAAGCATGATTTAGTCTCAGAAGTGTGCAACAGAAGAATGAAAATCAATCTCAAGAGATTGTGTGGAGGTGATTCTCATGTCAATGTGCAGCAGTTATACTGCTCTTTATGACTTTGGAGTTAAGATCATTTAGAAGTACAAAGTCCAAGATTGTCCCATAAAATCTCCATTTTAACACTGATCAAAGGATAAATAATAAAGAATCGCCACACAACAAAGTTTTGACACACCTGCTCTATTTTACAATTCAATAATAATATGTAATAGGCTTTCTAAGTGTTAGTTAACAGAATAAATAAACTCATACAATTTAGAACCACTTGTGAGTGAGTAAATAGTTTAAATGTGTTTTTTTAATTTATACCATTTTGAGTAATGTGAACAAAAACAATAGACTCAATGTATTTCCTGTTATACATTTTTAATTACCATAGCTTCTGAGAATCCATATTGATAAATAATGTTATGATAGCTGTTTTAACATTAAGATATGATTGAATTGCCTCTTGTTACAGTTATGAAATAGTTTGATAACGAACAGGAAATGCTCATGGTAACATCGTAACGACATGTAGTGCAAGCTCTGTGATTGGCCGGCTTTGTAGCGCTGAACAAGTGGGGGGTGGGGGTGAGAGCTGTGCAAACCCATTGGAGCGAGTGTTTACAAATGTGGAGTCCCGAGAAGGAGCTCCAGATGGAAATTGTTGTTTTGTGGTTACCTTATGTTTAAAGTTGTTGCTCATCCGCTGGTTCCTGCCTCAGAATGAGTGAGTTTTAGCTACTTGTATTTTAAGGTAGCGTTCAGAAAAACAAAACACCAGAAACACCACACAGAGGAGCATAAACACCGCCTGCCAGCTAGCATTTCGAAGTGTTATTGAAGAGCAACACAAACAGGGCACAGAAGTATAAATGCACGACAACACTTAAGGCATGTGCCATGGGTCACACTGATCACTCGATGCAGAAGTATAAACCAGGCTTAAGGGTGCCTAATAACATAACAGTGCCTGCTCCTCAATGTGCACATCCACCTTCCTGATCTAAAACGTATATAACATTTGTAGTATTCGATTCAATAAATTAGGGTGGACAGTATGCACATTGAGGAGCAGAGATATCGATGGTTCAAACGAATCGTTCATAACGGAGATCCATTCACAAACGAATCACTCCCTCCGTTAGCATTAGAAGTGAAAGCAGGAGAGGGGGGGTGTTTCACGACATGGATTAGAGCAAATTTAACAGGGAGGGTGAATAATACATTTCCATGCCCACAAACACATTGGCTGCGTCTGATAACGCCTACTTTTCAGTAGGTACTGCATTTGAATTTAAACGTACTACTCAGCCGTCAGAAAAGTACGTTCTATACAGTATGAATGTGAGCAGTATGAATGGAACTTTGGCGTACTACATATGCCACTTTGACATGATCACATGACATACCCGTGTCAGTTACATCGCTTTACTCCCACTTATGAATTCTCTCGCAGGGTATCATGGGATAGCGTAGCGTCCAAACGATTACGTAGTAGGTCATCCGGGTACTTCTCGCATACTGATTTTCAAATTCTATGAATTCGGACATACTGCTCTGCTCGCATACTGATGGTAGTATATTGTATACTGTGGAAGTATGCGATTCCGGACGCAGCCATGCTCTTTGTCGGCAGTGCCCATGCGGTCACTTATCCATCGGTGTAGAAAAGTAATGTAAAATGATAATATCCATGATTTTAAAAAATAATTTGCATACTGATCACTGGGAAAACTTCCGATTATAGATATATATTCAATTCAATTCATCTTTATTTGTGTAGCGCTTTTATAATGTAGATTGTGTCAAAGCAGCTTCACATGCATTATAAAAGATTTAAACAGTGTCGGTCCAGTTTTTTAGTGTTGAAGTTCAGTTTAGTTCAGTTCAGTGTGGTTTAATATTCACTGCTGAGAGTCCAAACACTGAATAGTAATCCATCGATGTGCAGCCCTACAAGTCCCGAACCATGCAAGCCAGAGGCGACAGCGTCGAGGAAAAAACTTCACCAATTGGCGAAAGTGAAGAATTAAAAAACCTCGAGAGAAACCAGGCTCAGTTGGGCACGACCATTTCTCCTATGGCCAGACGTCTTGTGCAGAGCTGCAATCTAGGCGGCGGGGCTGGAGAACGCTGGACGTCCATCACGGAGAAACCGTAGGTGGGTCACTGGCTGGTGACCAGGCTGGCCTGGACTCGTCTGTCACTGAGGACTTACAGGGATCGGTCTCATGCTCTCCACTCCTCCATGACCACCACAGCAGCTGCTCAGGATAGAGCCTGGTCCAGGATTATGGAAACCTCGGTAATAATAAAAAAACAGACAAACTTAAGCGCAGATGCCATTCAAATGATAATGTCTTTATATATGTCTACATATCTATGGCTCCAGATGGCTAGGAGCACTGTCTTGTACTAGAATGGTGGCCGGTTTGGTCACGTGAGTTGACGTATACCCTATATGTTGAATCTCACGTGACCAAACCGGATCCCTGGGTAGAACACTTCCACTTATCACCATTTCATATGCGCCATCGGTTTGTTATTGAAAGTAGTAAGAAGTGTTTTATATGTTATATAATAGGGTATATGTGCAACTTTCGCGTTCCAGTCAATCTAGATAGAACACTTCCAGTCTTTCACTCTCCGCTAATATGGCGTTGTTTAATACAAGAAGCCCCCAGGAACTACCAAAGTTAAGTATCACAGATGTCCACTACTTACTACTTACTACTTTCAATAACAAACCGATGGCGCATATGAAATGACAATGAGTGGAAGTGTTATACCCAGGGATCCCATTTGGTCACGTGACGTTCAACATATACCCTATTGACGCATTCTTTCCAAAATACAACAACAGCGTAGTCGACATATAATGTGAATATCTATGGGGATTTCCTGGGTTTCTTTGTGTATATTTGGACTGGTTTGTTGATTTCTAAGAGAGCGCCGTCTGACCTTTGAAGAAGACTTACTGCAAATCACACTGTGCTTTCTTCACGATCACGTTCGCGATTCCAAATCAGTTAATCGCCCAGTCCTAATTCCACTCTAATGTTGTTGCTGGCTTAAATCGAGTTCTCTTACATGATGCAAGAAGGAAAATTTTCATTTACTTCTGATTCCCGTAGAGCAGTCAGAGGATTTTCCGTACCTCCCCCCAACCTCCCGTCCACATCTCCCCAATACATTAATCTGACAAAATAACGCCGCATTAAAAAGACATAAAGACCGACGTCATCAAGGATTATTACATTGTTTTGGGTGCCGTCCGCTCTTTATCTTGCTGACGTCAGTGGTGACAGTGGTCATCATGGTTAATCTTTGGTCAGATCACGCACAGAGAATGATGGTTAGTATGTCAGTGTGGTCTCATCTCGGATTGATGTCAATCACTGGGGCTGTTGGGTAATATGAGACATGGTAATATTTGAAGATGGAGGTCATGTGCTGTTAGGGACGTTTTCTGAGTTAAGCATTTTTGGCTCATACTGAGGGATTTCAGCAATATTGTTACAGTTTTGAATGCTGGTGTCAAGGGTCTCGCTTTACTGTTTATTCTGTGGACATGAATGATGGCTCATAATAGGGCTTGTTAAAAAGAGCTTTGCTGTTTATTTTGTAAGTGATCAGAGCTGAAGATTTGCACCTTTAGGGGGATAAACAGATGGAAAAGCTTTATAATTTGCCAAGAAAGATTTTACTTGTTTTACTGTGCAAAATATCTAAAATGATGTAAAACTAGAGGCATTTTGGAGAAAAAAAAACATTGCATAAAATATGGTATATTTTTTTTTCCATTTTTTTTTCCTGCCATTGCATAAATTCACTATTTTGCCTTATTTTACAACTAAGTTGTCATAAAACTCTTCATCCCTTATTTTATTTTTAATTTCATTTAATCAATTAATTTTTTTATGTTTTATTTTAATTAAATATTTTTCATTGTATTTTATTTTATTTTTACTTTAATTTAATTTGTTTTATTTTGTTTTAATTTAATAATATTTTGTTTCATTTTTAATTGAATTTTTGTTTTATTTTATATTAATTATTTTTTATTTTAGTTTTAATTCAATTTAATTTGTTTTTTATTTTAATTAAATTATTTTTTATTTTAGTTTTATATTAATTTTAATTGTTTTATTTTATTTTTAATTTAATATATTTTTGTGTAATTTGTATTTTTCATTTAATTTAATTTTTATCTTTTGTTATTTAATTATTAATTGAATATGTTGTGTTATTTTATTTAATTTTTTCATTTAATTTAATTTTAAATTAAATTTTTAACTTTTAATTTTTCATTGTTAATTAAATATATATTTTTTTTTAAAATTCATTCATTCATTCATTTTCTTCCGCTTTTCCGGGGCCGGGTCGCGGGGGCAGCAGTCTTAGAAGAGAACCCCAGACTTCCCTCTCCCCAGATACTTCCTCCAGCTCCTCCGGGGGGATCCCGAGGCGTTCCCAGGCCAGCCGAGAGACATAGTCCCTCCAGCGTGTCCTGGGTCTTCCCCGAGGCCTCCTCCCGGTGGGACATGCCTGGAACACCTCCCTAGGTAGGCGTCCAGGAGGCATTCGAAACAGATGCCCGAGCCACCTCAGCTGACTTCTCTCGATGTGGAGGAGCAGCGGCTCTACTCCGAGCTCCTCCCGGGTGACAGAGCTCCTCACCCTATCCCTAAGGGTGCGCCCTGCCACCCTGCGAAGGAAACTCATTTCGGCCGCTTGTATCCGAGATCTTGTTCTTTCGGTCATGACCCACAGCTCATGACCATAGGTGAGAGTAGGAACGTAGATTGACTGGTAAATCGAAAGCTTTGCCTTTCGGCTCAGCTCCCTCTTCACCACAATGGACCGGTACATCGACCGCATTACTGCTGCCGCTGCACCAATCCGCCTGTCAATCTCACGTTCCATCCTCCCCTCACTCGTGAACAAAACCCCAAGATACTTAAACTCCTCCACCTGGGGCAAGGACTTTCCTCCAACCTGGAGATGGCAGGCCACCTTTTTCTGGTGGAGCACCATGGCCTCGGACTTGGAGGTGCTGATTCTCATCCCAGCCGCGTCACACTCGGCAGCAAACCGCCCCAGTGCATGCTGAAGGTCCATGTTCGATGAAGCCAACAGAACAACATCGTCTGCGAATAACAGAGATGAAATCCTGTGGTCCCCGAACCGGACCCCCTCCAGCCCAAGGCTGCGCCTTGAAATTCTGTCCATAAAAATTATGAACAGAAAAAATTAAGTTTCTATATTTTTTTTATACTTTTTAAGTTTATTACTTTTCTATCGATTTTTTTTATTCTAATATTATTTGTATTTTAATTTAATTAATTAATTTATTTATTAATTAATTAATTAATTTATTTTTGTTTACTTTTTAGGTTAAGCATTCCAAGACTGTGGGATTATACAAAACTTACTTAAATTTTATGCTACTTTTTACCTTTAACTGCTTAAAAAAAACAAAAACAAAAAACATGTTCCCTTGATTTCCATCTTGTCTGGTTCTCTCCCTCGCACCGTTTCTGCTCCATTCAGGCTGAACGCATTTCAAGCATGAATGCGCTCATTACAGTGTCAGCACTCTTCTCAAAGGCTCGTATAGATTCGCCGTCTTTACACATTATTGTTCTTCTCTCATACAATCAAACTTCTGATGTTTGAGCTCCTGGTTTAGCTGACCCCTAGGTCACAATCTCCTACCCAAAGCAGAACAGGATTGTGGGAAACTGTAGGCCTGAAGGAGCAGGAATAGTCCTCCTACACAACAGCGACCATATTGACCAGCTGCCAACGCTCTAGTAATACTAGAAGATTTAGTTTAGGTTTAATTCTGCAAGCGCTTTTATGCTTTGAGCCACAGAGAAAGGGGATGCCAGATCCTGCTTTTGCCCTCATTGGCCTTTGTCATTCAGGCCACTGCTGATGCCATTGCTTTTGTCTAGTTTACTGTAAACAAACAAGCCATTCTCTGTCAGAGTGTGCCAATTAATCATGCAAAGAAAAATGTCAGTTTGTTGCCCATTCACATTTGAGGCGCAACTGCGATCATTACTCTAATTAGAGGTTCAAGAGTCTCAGTGTTTTTGAAAGCGATCGTTTTTAGCATGCTTTTTTTTCTCTGTTATAAATAGTTCTCTGTCATGTATCAGTGTTGTACGCGCACTCTTTCCTGAGGCTTTAAAGAGTGAGGTAGATATGCGATCAAATTTGATTTATTTATGTGGTTCTTGATTTGTTTCAAAGCAGATTCGTAGGAATGTTCAGGACAAAAAACTAGCAGTGACAGTATTGTAAAAGTAGTCAATTATGAAACAGTTTCAGCTGTAAAAGAGCTTTATGAATGAATAGCAGATCATTACGAATAACAGCTCACTTTGGTTTAAAGCCCCTTGTGTATTTTTTTTCTTTAAAAGTTCCCTGAAATTAAGTTAAGTTTTTAAGTTTAAGTAATTAGGTTTTTTGATGTTAATATCAGTATTTTATTTTTTATTTTTATAAGGGATTCACCGAAATGACAATTCTTGGCCTAAAACAATAAAAAACAAACAAAAAAAAAAAGGACAGCAAGGCCGAAAACAGAAACAACGAAAGAAATTCTGCCAATTATTAGCGCTCTTCCATTTATAGTTATGACTGTGTACTAACCTTACTAGAATCATTCATTCATTCATTTATTTATTCATTTTCTTTCTGGCTTAGTCCCTTTATTAATCTGGGGTCGCCACAGCGGAATGAACTGCCAACTTATCCAGCGTATGTTTTACGCAGTGGATGACCACAGAGAGAACATGCAAACTCCACACAGAAATGCCAACTGACCCAGCCAGGGCTCAAACCAGTGACCTTCTTGCTGTGAGGCGAACGTGCTACCCACTATGCCACCGCGGCGCCCCTTATTAGAATCAAGGCATTGCAATTGCATCATTTAATATTAAAGTTTGTAAATAAAATGTTCACTTTGCTAATTTTGTGCTTACTATGGTTTCACTTCAAAAATCATGGTAAACTATAGTTAACAGGATTCGGTTAAAACTTCTCCAACCGACGAAGCTGTGGACTGTGAGTAACCTGTAAGTGTTTTTATTTGTTAAAATTGATCAACTACATGCACAGCTTCTAGTATTAATGGTATGTTGTAGCGAGGACGTAAACAAGGATGTAAACGATGGGAAATTCTGTTTGGCACCGGTAATAATTTAGCTACAAATTCATATTTATCAGTCAAACCGCTATAAACACCCACAATCTTCACCAGCGCTGCAGTGTCTCTCTATGCGGATGCTTTCCCTGCGTTTTATGTCTCATATAATTAATTTGCAAAAGATGTGTGCACCTTTCACACACCTTTCAAAACCCCTTTAAAACAATTTGTAAATTCAATTAATCTTTTTTTTTTTTCAGTGTAGACTGGATAATGTGGCGGAAATTGTTACAGAAACTATTAAGGTAAGGTTATATTAATGCAGCGTATCACCTATGCAGTATTATAATTACCAGTCATCAAATTTCAGTCACTTTATAATCTAATAATAATTTACTTTCTAATAATCTATAGTTTGTTATTCATTGTTAAGTGTTACCAATTGTTAATGTTAGAACTTAGTAAATAGTTTATTATTTAAATGTAGCTGGACATACTTGCTAGCTTAACCAGCAGAAATCAAAAATACAAGCTCACGCTGCTGTCGTTTTTTATATTTAGCCTTAATATTTAACCAAATTCAGTTACTCAAATGCTCGGCGCAGTAGGTCAGAGGCATAAAAGTGGAGCGGTGACATTTTATTTCAATATTTCCTTTTGAAACCCAGCTCTGATCTTATAATTGTATGCACGAGGTCCGTCATATGAATTCACCCCCTGCATTCTTAGCAGCGCTACCTGTCATCCACAGGCTTCCTAATTGCTGGTTTGAGTTCAGTCGCAGTATGGGGTGGGACTATTTAAGAAAGCCGCACTTATAATTAAAACATCTCTGCAATGAAAGTAATGGGTATCTCTTGCTCTTCGTATAACCTATACTGACAGTTCTATTACATTTGTATTTTGGGAGGGTGACTTTAATTCAGCGCAAGCAGAGTTGAGATTTATGCGGCTGGAGATGAAATGATATGTGCTGCGAGTCAAACTTGAAATGTTTTGAAGATTTAACAAGTGAGTTGTAACTTTTTGATGCGATTTAATATTGGAAAAAGAATGTTGTTAAAGGGCCCTCAGGGATTTTATGGATCTGTGTAGGTACTGTGCTGTTGGTTTACAGGGATTTAAAGTGGTCCAGTATTTTTATTACTTTAACAATTTGGAATGACAAGTTGTAGTATTAACACAAAGTTATACTTCATGCTAATTTGAAGAGTTAATTGGTGTGGTTTGTCGACAACAAATTGATTTGGAAATTACTTCAGGAGTTCAAAGCAGCTTGCTGAAGCAAACTTTGTGTACTTTATTCCTACCCACCTGGAAAAAAATACTATAGTAGTTTATAGGGTGCAACAGTACAGACTTCTCATTGTTTGGTTCGTTTTTTTTTGTTTTGGGTTTCGATATGGTTCGATATATGATATGTATACTGTAGTAATTTAAAGGGGTGCAACAGTGCAGACTGCTCACGGTTTTGTTCAGTTTTCAATCTTCGGGTCACAGTTTTGCTACAGTTCGGTGTGTGTGTGTGTGTGTATATATATATATATATATATATATATATATATATATGTGTTATGTTCAGTAAAAAAGCTCTGTCAAAGAAAAATACCTTAAACTCTACAAGCAAAATACAATAGAAAATGAATAGAAAATGATAGTAGTAATTCCTTACTGTTATATAGCGCTTTTCTGGACACTCAAAGCACTTTGTGCAGTTTTTGGAGGAATCTCCTCATCCACCACCAGTGTGCAGCATCCACTTGGATGACACAATGACAGCCATATTGTGCCAGACCGCACACCACACACCAGCTGACTGGTGAAGAGGAGACAAAGTGATGAAGCCAATTATGATATGGTTAGGAGGCCATGATGGACAGAGGCCAGTGGGCAAATTTGGCCTGGATGCTGGGTCTTTACCTCTACTCTTTTTCAAGGGGATTTTTAATGACCACAGAGATTCAGTACTTTGGTTTAACGTCTCATCTGAAAGACGGCACCCACTGAGCAGTATAGAGTCCCCTTCAATATACTGGGCCATTAGGACCTACACAAACCGCAGGTTGAGTGCCCTTGCAGGCCTCACTAACACTTCCAGCAGCAACCTAGCTTTTCCATGTGGTCTCCCATCCCAGTCCCGGTTCTGACTGGGCGCAGCCCTGCTTAGCTTCAGTGGGTGACCATGTAAGAGTTGCAAAGAACTAGCTGCCGGCACAAATACTATTAAAATAAACAGCGCTTTCAGGTTTCTCATAATTGAGTTTTGCAAGCATAATTGAGTCAAGCAAGTTCTGGTTCTGGGCTTCTGAACCCACATGCATTTGCACTCTGTCACTTGTGTTACTTTCAATTTCACATAAAAACGTCTCTAAATTTAGATCTCACTAATTGGACATTTACTCATGCGGAGCCATGCTTTTAATATGCAATTGAGCAAGTTCCTCCTCTTGTCATTTCAGTTTAAACTCCAATTTAACTTTTTATGCTTTAAGGTGTGGTGCCACGATGGCGTAGTGGGTAGAACAATCGTCTCACAGCAAGAAGGTTGCTGGTCCGAGCCTTGGCTGGGTCAGTTGGCATTTCTGTGTGGAGTTTGCATGTTCTCCCCGTGGTTGCGTGGGTTTCCTCCAAATAAATGTGGTATAGGTGAATTCGGTGAGCTAAATTGTCTGTAGTTTATGAGTGTGAATGAGTGTGTATGGATGTTTCCAAGAGATGGGTTGCAGCTGGAAGGGGATCTGCTGCTTAAAACATATGCTGGATAAGTTGGTGGTTCATTCCGCTGTGGTGACCCCAGATTAATAAAGGGACTAAGCCGAAAAGAGAATGAATGAATGCATTGAGGCAAATTAAATCAGTTCCAGTTATTAACTGAGATTGAGTCAATACATGAATTAAAATTAAGTATACAAGTAAACCTAGAACATCTCGATACCTTTTTGACATCTCTTGCTTATTTGAAGTCTGAAATGATTCATTAGTAGCACTGCAAACCTATGTAAGTCCAGGCTTTGACCTGTCATTGTAAAAGCATATTGGATACACTATGTTTATCACGGGCTACATTTCAAAAGGTCATTGGCTGATGAAGTCGAAGTCTTTTGAGGACTTGAATTGGGCAAGTTGACACGAGCCATGTGAAAAGGCCTTCGGAGGCCCTCTTTAGATTCTGAGGCATGCTGGGAGCTTTTGAAAGCGCAGTTCTCATTTTGGTAAAGGTTATCTTTCCACTGTCGTTTTCTCACCTCCTCGCGGTGGAGGTTCAGATGAGACATGACCCTGAGTGATATGTGTGGAAACCAAAACAGGCCTGTTATTGTTTCACAAAGGATCATGAAAAAAACAAAAAACAGCGCTGAGGCTTTTATGACAGGAAGTGAAAGTCCCGTATTGTAACACACTGGCCCTCTCGCTGCGAGTTGCCATGGAGCTGAGTGCTTCGCGTAGGAAGAGCTTTGGAAAGAGGCAGGCTGGCTGCGTCCCCCATCCATCCTGAATTGCTTCTGTTGTTCTACAGCGAAACTTCATTAACGCTGGGAAAGGAAACGGCCGGGGCTGTTAAACAAGCCAAACATGTTGATGTTACGAGCGAAGGTTCATCCTTCCTGGTGCCCTGGTTCAACTCCTCTGAACATTAGTCCAGCTGCTAAAGGGTCAGAGATATGCACATCTGCCATGGTTGTTGTAACACTGTAGAAATTAGATTAGATGCAACTAGTGTTCCTTCTTTTTTTATTCCACCATTTTGGCCTATGTTTTTTCCCCACATCAGGACCAATGCAACTATTGGATTAAAATGACGCCAAAGTAAATGGCAATATAATTAACAAATGACACTTGAAATGTATATTTTTGTTTTGTAATTGGAGGTTAGGTGTACGTTTCTTGTGAGGGAAAAAGTTTGTTGACCTCCTCATTTCCTAATAAGTCAAGTCTCTAAAGTTTCAAGGTTCACCAATTCGTTGATTTAGTTCCACTTTGGTAGATCATCATAGACATAATCATGGTTTGTTCTTGGAACCATCAAACCAAGAAACAATGAACCCCCTTGTCTTTTTGAGGCTGTTTAAAGGAAATTAGCTGCTTTTTTCACCAAGATTAGATGCAACTGGTCTTTCTTTTTTAACTGCACCAGTTTATCCCATGTTTTTCTCATATCAAGAGAAGTTCAACTATTGGATTGGCATTTCACCAGTCAATAGCAATATCATTTAAC
>CAIGQQ010003610.1:8978251-8992574 GCA_903798035.1 Danio albolineatus | reverse complement strand
TTATTTATTGTTATTATTATTATTATTATTATTATTATTATTATTATTATTATTATTTGATTTGTTTATTATTATTATTATTATTTTATTTATTATTATTATTATTATTATTATTATTACCATTATTTTATTTTATTTTATTTTTTAAATTTATTAATTCATTTATTTGTTTATGTACTGACAGGTACCATGCTGCCATTGTGTCGCATTCAAATTTAATAATACTCTCTTCCTCCTTCGTTCAAATGAGTTTGATAATATTTGATAACAACCCTCCTCTTGAGGCACTGCTAGATTACAAAGACCTGTAAATGAATCTCAATGGAGGAATTGCATATCTAGTTTTTTTCTTAATTAAAACTGTTCTCTTCTTCTTCCACGTGTCGTCTCTCGCCTGTGGGTTCCTGCACTAAATCACACATCTGTGAAATACAGAAGGGAGACACTAAATCAGATGATGATGATGATGATGATGATGATGATGTGTTTGCTCTTGAAAGTGGTGTTTGCTCTGATCATCACAGGTGTTCCTGAAAAGCTGAGAGTGTAAATCAGTGGAAAGAGTGTGTGAAAGTGAAGCCTGAAGGAAGCCCTCTAGTGGTGCAGATCCTCTGGTTTTTGTGCAGTCAGTGATGGATATGGTTGCGGAGGCCCCAGGGCTAGACTGATCCCTTCAGCTCTTGCCCGATTGGGGCTTTTATCAGACTTCTGTCATATTTACTGCTCTCAGAGATTGTTTTAAGACAGTTTGACACTGTGTTTGAGGTGGTACGTGCTGCACAGAGGATCAAAATGAATCCTTTTTTTATGCTGCTGGTGGAGATGAGAATAATGGCTTGTGAAACTGCTGTTGGCGATTCAACTGCTGTATTTTAGTTACTTTCTATGATTTTCTACCAATCGGTTGAACTGTACCTGAAGAACTGTGAAGTTAATTTTGAAGGATTTGAACTGACTAAACTAGGGTGGAGAATTTGATTATTTACTATGGTATAACATAATCAGCCACCAAACCAGCATAGCTCATCATAGCCTTTTTTAAGTTTGAGTTTGTCTTGGATGGAATTTTTTATTTTATTAAATATATGTTTTTAATTGTTTTAAATTCTAAAAAAAAAAGTTTTTAAAAAGTTAAAGGGTATTATTAAAATCTCATGCATTTTTCTCTGTTTGTTTGGCTGGAAAATGTAAACGCGATACACTAAATAAGGATGCACTGTGGCCTTCATGGAAATTGTTTGATTGATGTACAGTTTGGTGTTATAGTGGAGGGTTTTCACACGTGTAGATTGTTTACTTCATTACAAAACAGGGATTATTATGATTTCTTCTAATATATAGTTTGATAAAAGTAAAATTAGTTGAATTCTTCAGCTTACACTTATTTCAATGAGTTGCCCAGGCAACAATAAATTTTTTTTATGGATACTATAAGTATAGGGTTTTATTAATGATTTGAATTAGCCTTTGTTTTAGATCTAATTAGTTTTAGAGCTATGATTTGCATGATTCCTAAAATGTGAATGAAATTGTAAAATCGGGCATAAAAATAAACACAATTAACTGTATAACAAAATTTCAACAAAGTTGTTTACATTTGGGTAAATAAATCGATGGAAGGTCTGTATATTCAAAATTAATTGTGGATTACTGTTTGTGAATAAACTTTGAAAGAATTGGACTAATTTCCTGTAAAATACACAACAGGAATAAAATAGAAGGAAGGAAAAACAGAAGACTTCTACACGTTAATCCTAGAATCTTAATGCAATCGTTTTATATTTTAAATTAACTGGACACTTTTTGTTTATCAAAATTGACCATTTTGACCATGACAATAAAACCAATGAGAATTTAAGAAAAAGTAAATCTGCGTATAAAACTTATCATAATGGAATTGTTTTTGTCGTTTTGATTGTTAATGTCTATGTTTTTCTTTGTTCATTTTAGCTTTTTTAGGACTTGTTTCCTTGCAGCTAGCTGAAGTGTAGTATAATTATATTTTGATATACATTTTGTTATTTCCGTTTTAAATTACAGAAACGTATTTTATGAGTTTAGTTTGTCAAATGTTACATACACCCCATTTACAACAAACACAGACACACTTCATTGAATATGTATTATTATTACATATAAA
Organism: Danio albolineatus; assembly: GCA_903798035.1. Classification (NCBI taxonomy): domain Eukaryota; kingdom Metazoa; phylum Chordata; class Actinopteri; order Cypriniformes; family Danionidae; genus Danio; species Danio albolineatus. The sequence goes on along the minus strand of CAIGQQ010003610.1, from coordinate 8,990,434 downwards.
TATGATTTTTTTTCAAAGCACACTATATAATGTATAACTACAAGCTAACTATGTTTATATACAGCCCACACAAAGCACAACTTTTTTTTCTTCTGGGTTTTGACATTAAAGGTGCTGTATGTAAGTTTTCGACTCTTCTAAAGCATAGAAATACCATAAAATGTTTGCAGATATTTAAGAAACATGCCAAGTGAACATTCTTGTTTATCTGGAAGACAATGCTGAAGTCAGATATTCTGCTTTGATAATGTGCATTACGTGCAGGAACGCTGTCTTTGTTTTTGTTCTTTTAACCCACCTACTGCCAGTTTAGCCCTGTGTTGCCTTGGCGTGATTCATTCAGTCAGAAAGGCTCTTAAAGTATGCGTCCGAGACTGAAATGCAACCTCCGGTGGACAGTAGCAGACTCCGAAATGAGACACAGATTCAGAGTTCCACATATTCCACATATTAGTTAGCAAATAATATAAAAATGACCAGCTTAAACATTAGGCGAGCAGGTTACATTGTAACCCCGTTTCCCAGCAGCACGCTACATGATGAGATTTACAGTGATAAGCAATTTGACTGTTTGCGCCAGATGAAATACAACAGAAATTTAAATACAGCCATTCAGAAGCACAGAATAGTGCATTTACTGCACTCCAACGAAATGGTAAAGTTTATAATCTAATTAATACATCTTAAACCTCTTTAACTCCTTTGGTTAGAACAAAAAATATTTCTACTATCATGTGTCGTTGCTTTTATTTAGAACATGACTTAAATTAGCCTTAAATCAGCCATTAGGCTCGATAGTTAGGCACACCTCTGTTGATGTCGTCAATCTGGCATCCTGCACTTACGCGTTATGAACCAGGCATGCAATACCTAGTTCAACCACTGGGTGTCAACTTACATACTGCGCCTTTAAATGTAATGATATGCACCTTTTGTAAAGCTGCTTTGAAATTCCAACTATTATTAAAGTGCTATACAAGTAAACTTGAATTGAACCGAACAGTCCTTTAAACAACTTGACAGCAATCGTTCCCATTTTAAAGGAAAGATATGAGTGAGATCTAATCATTTCCTACTGCAGACCTTCTAGTAACTGCTATTTGATCTCTCCATTAACATATCAACAGCCTCTTCTCAAATATCACGTCTGTCACCTCTTAACCAGCGTCTCTCAACACCCCGGCCGTGTCCAGCAGCACTCGTTTTAGGCCTCTGGGACTCCGGCCCTGTTGTCCACATGATGATAAATCTGCTGACCGGCCGAAACGACCATGAGTTTTGAGAGATCCCAGAGTCGCCGCTGCCTCTGATGGCGTATTTAGTCATTGTGCGCTTGGCAGGTCCTCTCTCGGGGTCCATATAAACCCTCGAATGCTTTTCTTCTCAGCCCAGCTTGGGTTTCAAAACGATCCATTCTGCTGTGCTGTTTGCAGAAAGGCCGCCTGCTGCTCAAAGTGGCCCAGATCTGTTTCTCAGCCTACAGGAGAGACATTTCAGTGGTGTATGATGGGAAATGCTCAGCACTTGTGTTCAGCAGGTACAGCACCTGTTGATGCTAGGATGATTCACTGTGTTCAAAAATGCACTGGCAAAAATTATTATCTTCGTAAATAAAATCTTTGCAACTATTTACACAAAGCGCGTTTATCGTGTATGGCCATACACCCAAAGCGCTTCACAATCTGTCTCTTGGGGTGTCTCTTCACAACACTACCAGTGTGCAGCATCCACTAGGATGATGCAACGGCAGCCACAGGACATTGGTGCAAGTGCACTCACCACACATCAGGTATAGGTGGAGTGGACAGACAGTTATAGAGCCAATTTGGTGGATGGGGATGGTCAGGAGACCATGATGGTTAAGGGCTGATAAAGAGAATTTGGCCAGGACCCCGGGGTCACCCCTACTTTTTATGAGAAGTGTCATGGGATTTTTAAGACCTGCCATAGAACGATTCCGCCAGGGTATATCTTAGTATTTTTACATGCTGTGCTGTCATTCTTTTGAGTATTTTCAAATGCCATATGTCAATAAAATTCTTACATCCCCAACTTTAAGTTTATGTATGTCATAAATCCATATTAAATAGCTTAAAAGTGCAATAAACCACAGAAAAATAGAAAATCGCTTAGTTTTTACTATATACAGAAATAACACAAATGTCAACCTCAAACTTGTCAATGTAAAAAACATGCATAAAACACTTTGAAACTATATACAACTGATTTGGACTAATTACATCAATTCGTTTGTGAGATTATTTTTATAAACACTGTAGACAGAACAATTTGATCAACAAAATAAATCTCTACAAATTACCAAAAAAATGAGGGGTGAGGGTTCTGAGGACTTCAGTGTTCAAAACGTCATCAATGTAAGTAAAATAATAGGCACGATTCAGCAATACAGCAAAAAATGTAAGTATAAAAGTTTGATGTTTTAGGCATAAAAGTGAAACGATAAGAGTAAATAGCGCATCATACTACCGGGATTATTCTGTTTGTTTTGTTTCTATTCAAACTCAAAGCAAAGCCTTGTTTATGAGCATATAATACTCAAAAGCAAAGCATTTATAAAGAATATACTAGCATGTCTTGGATCTAATCCTTCACAAAAGTCAGCTTCGTCTTTACTGGTAATAGAATCTGGAGCAGATGATGAGTCGGAGAACTCCTTGTCGTTTGACGCGAGTAATAACTCCAAAACATCGGACTATTTTTTTGTTTGTTGTGCGGTCACGACTCCATGCCATTGTGTGTGTGTGTGTGTGTGTGTGTGTTATATTGTGCCTGTATGTGTAAATGTGGATGTGTGTGTGTTGTGTGCGTGTGTGTGTGAGAAATTATGATGTTCCGATACGAATGAAGAGAATCCGCGACGAGAAGAGCGCACACACATACATAGAAAAGCACATGCATATTACGTATATCAAACAGCGCACTGAGTGACATCACCACGGGAGACAAACCTGATAGGTTCACAGTGCACAAATTAGGTAATTACGTCACATACATAGCAACCAATAACAACCTTTATAAAACACATTTGCAAAGGCGTGCAATGTATTAAAGTGTTTTTTTGTTGTAAACATTTTAGGCTATTTGTGTAAACACATTAAAGAATGAAAACATTGCAACCGGAGACTGTTTTGGGCTTGATCAGAAAGTATAACGTCTCTGATTTCATATGCAAAAAAAAAATTAATATTGCTCTACCTATATGCTTTCGGTTTTTATTGGCTTTTAAACAGAGGCACGCAATCCGGAGCGTGGGCGCTCATGTCGGTCTTAGAGGGTTAATGACCATAGAGAGTCAGGACCTCGGTTTAACGTCTCATCTGAAAGAAGGCGCTCACTGACAGTATAGTGTCCCCTTCACTTTACTGGGGCATTAGGTCTCACACAGACCGCAGGTTTAGCGCCCCCTGCTGGCCTCACAAACACCACTTCCAACAGCAACCTATTTTTTTCATGTGGTTTCCCATCCAGGTACTGACCAGGCTCAGTCCTGCTTAGCTTCAGAGTGATATGGCTTATGTCAATTACAATTATCTTGTCAATACCATGTAAAATGTACTTAATGTCACTCCCAAATTAATTAAGTAAAAGTTAATCAATTGTCTTTCATTTTTGGTCTATGCCTATTTAAATGAATCAAGTAGAATGAATCATGATGGGAACTACACATCCATTATGACAAATCCATTATTAAAATGTACTTTACATTACTTATTAGGTTGGCAATCATTAGAAACTATTACAAATATAACAAGTAAACTATTGTATCAAGTAAATGTGTAGATATTAAATATTTTATTCATTATATTTATTTTTCCTTAGTCTTTATTTTAGAGGTCGCCAAAGCGGAATGAACCACCAAATATTCCAGCATATGTTTTATGCAGCGGATGCCCTTCGAGCTGCATTCCAGTACTGGGAAACATCTATACACACACATCCGTACACATCCATTTAGACAGTGTTGACATTTAAAGAGACGTGTCATGTAGGGCTGCGAACCTACAGTGGTCTTGTGGTTTGGATTGATTATGATGATCATTTCTTCGATTAGGTTCAGTTCGATATCATAAATCATTGACAATGCGCTGAATCCTTAATTTTCAAATTGACTTCACATATGTACAATTGTGTGACTAACTCTTTCTCTCCCAGCATTTATTATGTTTTATTTCTTATTATTTATTTTTGTGAAATGCAACAAAATTACTGACAGCTGCTTTGTGTTGCCTCTATGATTATTGTAGTAAAGGAAAGCTAAAACTGTTGGCCAAAAAGCATTTTTGATAACTGAAAAAATAATCACAATAAATGAAAAGCTGAAACAAACAAGTCAATGACAAACTAAATGAAATAAAACTATAATTAGGAGAAATATTTATTTTTGATTTTTGTAATTGAATAATTTTGTCGAAATGAGTCAGACATATCTATAACCCTGACTTTTTAACATAGTCATTTTATTAAAAGTACAAGGAGTTTTAAGTATTTCTACCGTTAATTACCATAGTGTTCAAAATGACCACATACATGTCCCTGTCTGGTGCTTTTTCTTTTGACTTTAAATATGCTGCATCTGTTGCCTAGCAACTTCCTGCTTACAAAAACATAACTTTCTGTTGGCAAAATCATAACTTTACTTATGATATGTCTATTAAATAAGCATATTCAGTGCCACAAAAAAGCCTTCTGCCCTGCTTGAGAAAGTACAAATGAAAGTGAGTCACGAACATTATATTTATAGGATGTATAACCTATATAAATGTACAATGTACCCCTTAAATTGTAACATTATATATATGTATGTATGCAGTTGAAGTCAGAATTATTAGCCCCCCCTTAATTTTTTCTTCTTCTTTTTTTTTATATTTCCCAAATGATGTTTAACAGAGCAAGGAAAAGTTCACAGTATGTCTGATGGTAAAAGTCTTATGTTTTATTTCGGCTAGAATAAATGCAGTTTTTAATTTGTTAAGAACCATTTTAAGGTCAATATTATAAGCCCCTTTAAGCCCCCTTTTTTTAATAGTCAACAGAACAACCCATTGTTATACAATAATTGCCTAATTACCCTAACCTGCCTAGTTAACCTAATTAACCCAGTTAAGCCTTTAAATGTCACTTTAAGCTGTATAGAAGTGTCTTGAAAAATATCTAGTAAAATATTGTTTACTGTCATCATGGCAAAGATAAAATAAATCAGTTGTTAGAAATGAGTTATTAAAACTATTATGTTTAGAAGTGTGTTAAAAGAATCTCTCTGTTAAACAGAAATTGGGGGAAAAATAAACAGGGGGGCTCATAATTCAGGTTGGGGGGCTAATAATTCTGACTTCAACTGTATGTATGTATGTATGTATAGATAGACAGGCAGGCAGGCAGGCAGGCCGGCAGGCCGGCAGGCAGGCAGGCAGGCAGGCAGGCAGGCAGACAGACAGACAGACAGACAGACAGACAGACAGACAGACAGATAGATAGATAGATAGACAGACAGATAGACAGATAGAAAGATATATAGATAGATAAATACTTCCTTTATTAATCAGGGGTTGCCACAGTGCAATGAGCCACCCACTTATCAGCATATGTTTTCCACAGCAGAAACCCATCTAGCTGCCACCCAACACTATATAAATCTATATAAATAGATTTGCGTATGTTCATTAATCCTTCAAAGTGCTGCATTCAGATCTGCGTTTGATCGGGAGAGATTCAGCTTTTACACTTTTTAGTAAGTTACAAACATATAAATAACACAGAAGTACTGGGAGAACAGTTTCTAGTTCAGATGTAAACACTGATGTTTATGGAAAAGATTAAAATCATAATTTAATGGAACTTGACGCTGGTGAATGTTGTAGCAATTACATTGTGTAACCAACAGGTGGAGACAAAAAAACATCAAAATGATGTCACTGAATAGGTTTTCAAAAATGATCCACCTATAATAAAAAATATAGTTTTATGTGTGAATTGTTGAATAATTAATTGATAATAAATATGACCTGTTGTACAAGATTTCTTTACTTAGCATTATCAGGAACAGTAGCAAAGATCATTTACCGTACTGAATATTATCCCAGATCCTTCTATATTTATTTATTTATTTACTTTTTTATTTTTAGGGTTATGACCTAAAAATAATGACAGACATTTAAAGCTTAATTTAACAGACATTCAAAGCTTCTCAATAGAAGCTTTGGATGTAAATGTGGCATGACAATATGGTGCCTTGTATGAGAACAGTCACTATGCAGTATAAAATGCAGTGATTGTACACCGGGTGTGCGCTTGGTCAGTCTCACCAGGTGCTGGGCTGCTGGCAGGTGTCATCTCAACACACACAGACACACACACTCTCCGTTACTTCCTGCCAAACACTTGTCTCCTGCCAGTGAACGGCTCTTGGCACATGATCTCTGCACTGAGCCACAGTCTGCCCACCACCCGCTGCATCTACAAGAGCTTTCCCATCCAACGCATGGTCAGTCATGCGGCCATTGTTCTTAAACCCTGCTTATACCTGATATCAGCGTCTGTCACTGGGCACTAATCAACACAACCAGATACTGCTTTCCAACGGGCTTCAAGAGACTTTTAAATGGTTCTCATAATGCAGAAAATAACATGGCTGTCATACAGTAAATAATGTTAGCATTTGGAGATTATGTTGGAGAAAAGCTAAACACGAGGATCTTTGATGTTTCAAGCAGGGTTATTATTGCTATAAATGTGGAGTTAGATACGTGTCTTTATTATTCAATCAAAAATGTTTAGTTTTATGGAAAAAAATTCGATACGAGACAGGGGGATCACGGTTCGGTATGTTTTCGATACATCAAAAATAAAAAAAATGCCAGATAATTTCTTTTTTCTACTATTTTTTATTCATTAAAACTTAACACCATAAAAGTTTGGTCTTGTTTTTTTCTTTTACTTTGAACAATGATGGAGCTATACTTAACCCATCTTCTGGGGTTTCTTCTTAGCAGCAAATAACACACAACCTCGTTTATGACTAAAACCAAAAGGCTCCTTATAAAAATTAAATGTAATATTGTAGAAGTTAAACTAATTTAAAGAAATAGCTGATGCTTCGGCCAACTCATTCTCTATTTAGGCTTTTGTTTTTCTGTACAAAGCAGGAATTATTGTCTGGCTGAAATGGGCTCGCGAAGGAATAATGTAACGGGGCTCGATTACATTTAGCATTTTCTTAAATCCCGAATTCTCTACTATCGAGTAAGGTCTCATATCCGTGGCTATAAATGGCCCGATTGCCTCGGTGATTTGTTTTGCCCTGTTTGAATCTGTAGGAAGTGCCTGCATGAATGCCGCGGGGATAATATGAAGTGTGCGTGTTTCTGTTTTCCGCTTAGTTCCACTTATTGACGATGACGGTGATGTTGGCGTAAATGAGTTGACATTAGGGATGCTCCGATCGATCGGCCGAAGATCGGTATCGGCCGATAATCACATTTTATGACTCGATCGGTACTCGCTAACTTGGCCGATCTTACGAACCGATCACAAATAATTTAATTAATTTAATTAAATCTAATGAATTGCATCAAACTACTCAAATTTTTACATTTATATACGTTTATTATTATTATTTTTTGTCCTGCTCGGGCTTGTATTGGACAATGTTTAAGTTAAATCAGACTTCTCCATTTTAGGAGATGAAATGTTTATTTTGTCCTTCACCGTTCACTGTACTACTGGACAATGTTTAAATAAACCTTGTGGGTTGCATCAGCCTGCTCAATTTATTTATTTATTTATTTTTGTCTCTAATTCAGTATCCTGATGTGCATAGTGTTATGCATTAACCCCGTTGTAAAAGCATATTAAAATATTCACTGTATAATAAATACTTATTTGTGATTATTTAGTACTCTGTTAAAACAATAGTTTTATTACATATAGTGTTAAAATTTAACAAAAATATAACAAAGGCAACAACAATAGTATTACTTTATCTGAAAAAAAGTTAATGGTGATCAGAGAGCTTACATATCAGTTATATAAACTTGAAGCATCAGAATCGGCATTGGTATCGGCCGATCAGCATTACAAAAAATCGGTACTCTGTATCGGTGGCAAAAATCCTGATCGGAGCATCCCTAGTTGACATATTAGAAGTATTGCCGCTGGTGTCGCTTACTGTCGTGTAGTAGATGGGACATACCATTGCTTTTTCCACCATTCTCTTGCCATCACCCTCATAACTTACAGGGAAACCAAAGTGCTCCCAAACGCCAGACCTGTTGGTGATAGGAGGATCCTCTATTTCTCGTCTGGTAATTTCATTAACGTTAGCAATTGTGCAACCTGCTAGTTCAGCATGTGCCTGACTGGAGTAAGTGTTTCGGATGTGGGCGGGGCAGTCAGCACGTTGCCTGTAACGTCGTGCCCTGTCGAGCGTAGTAGCACTGAATGCATATTTTACCCACTTTATTCTCTTTTATTTTTTTCAAATATAAAAGTATTAGTCTGAATCATTCGGTTTGTAATGCGTACCGAACCGAAAGCCTCGTACCGAACGGTTCAATACGAATACGTGTATCGTTACATCCTTAGTACATAGTGAATAAAAAATAAAAAAGATGTTTAATCAATAAACGTATGTCGATGGTGATAATAAAATATTTTGAATTGCAAACCGCGTGCTCCGGTTTCCCCCAAAAGTCTAAAGACGTGGTATAGGTGAATTAGGTAAGCTAAAATTGTCTGTATTGTATGGTGTGTGAATGGATGTTTCCCAGAGATGGGTTGCAGCTGGAAGGGCATCCGCTGCTTAAAACATATGTTGGATAAGTTGGCTGTTCGTTCCGCTGTGGTGACCTCAGATTAATTAAGAGTCTAAGCTAGAATTAAAATAATTTTTATTATTAGTGTAGTAGTGTAGTATCATAAGCGCCCTTTAGTTCTGAAAACGATTGCTATTTTTGCTCATTATTAATTTATTTAATTCAGTCTTTTCAGTGACTTTTCTTAGTTTCAGTTAATCTTAGCTTTTAATTTATTGTGAGTATTTTAGTTTAGTTAGAGAAAATGTTTTGTGATCTGTAGTTGTAGTTTTCATTTACTAAAATAACCTTGATAGTTACATGAAGCAGATTAAACATTAATAACTATATTTATTAATTACTTTCTAAGTCATTCAAGCCGTTGCCAGTGTTGCTGAATCTGAGAGCAGTTCTGCATTTCTGATAATGGTATTTGACTTGTTCTTTGATAGCGTATTAGCTCTGTTCCAAGACCTATTGAGCTGCCTACCTAGACAGCATTGTAAGGCAGCATAGGCTCGCTTCCAGCTCAGAGACTGTTCCAAAAGGACGCGACCTTATGTTGCTGTCTAAGGTACTTCATTTTGGCCAGATTCGAAGACAGCATGACATGACTTTCATAGGGAATGCATTTCGTGCAATCCTTTTCTTTTTTCCTTTTCTTTCTTTTCCGTCCTTTTTCTTTTCTTTTCTGCTCTTTTCTTTTTCCTTTTCCTTTATTTCTCTTTTTTTACATTTCTTTACTTGTCTTTTTTGTCTCTTTTCTTTTTTTTCTTTCCTATTCCTTTTTCTTTTCTTTTCTTTTCTCTTTTTTTTCTCCCTGTTTTATTTTCTCCTTTCATTTTCTTATTTTCTTTTTTTCCTTTTTCTTTTTTCTTTTCCTTTTCTGTTCATTTCTGTTCTTTTCTGTTTTCCCTTTTTCTTTTTCTTTTATTTCTATTTTCTTTTTTCCTTTTTATTTTCTTTCCTGGGGCGGCTCAGTGGGTAGCGCTGACATCTCACAGCAAGAAGGTTGCTGGTTCGAGCCTAGGCTAGGTCACTTGGCATTTCTGTGTGAAGTTTGCATGTTCTCCCTGCCATCGTGTGGGTTTCCTTCGGGTGCTCCGGTTTCCTTCACAAGTCCAAAGACATGCGGTATAGGTGAATTGGGTAAGCTAAAAAATTGTCCATAGTGTATGCGTGCATGAGAATGAATGGGTGTTTCCCAGTGATGTATTGTAGCTGGTAGGGCATCCGCTGCATAAAACAAATGCTGGATAGTTTTAGTTTTTAGCTGGATAGTTTTAGTATTTAGTTTTTTCTCTTTTATTTTCGTTTTCTTTATTTTCCTTTCCATTTTCTACTCTTTTCCCTTTATTGACCGACTGTAATTTCCAGTAGTCTTGAAACATTTTTACGTAATAGTATTTTGCTTTATTTTATTTTTTTATTTTATTTATTTATTTAATTTATTTTTTGCATTTTTAAGCCGCAAGGAAATGTTTATATTTCATGTTATTATTATAAATGTTATTACGTTGTTACAAAATAAAATAAAATAATAGTAATAATAATGGCTTATTTTTTAACATTACTGACATCAATCCTTAGAATTATTATTCCTTAAGTTTGTAACCTATTTGACATTTTATGGTCATATTACTTATGCTATTTGAAATATTACAGTTTTACTTAAATTTAGACCTTTGTTTTAGTTTTATGTGTTTTTTTTTTGCATGCATGTAATGTTTTTTAATTTAATTTAATTAAATTTTACTCTCTTCTATTCTATTTTTTTCTACTTTCATAGCTTTAACAAAGTTAGCTGCAGCCAGGAGACGAAAGGTTTTTCAGCTGAGCGGTTTTCCGAAGCACATGATGAGAATGGACACTTGATCAGCCTATTACATGCATTTAGAAAGACGCACATCCTGCGATTATAGACAATCAGGAATATCCCCACATCTGATATGCAGCAGAGAACGAGAGCCTCCTGTATAAATCCTCTAAATTACGTCCTCCCTCATGCTGTGTTAGACAATTTTTTTTTTCTCCCCCAAATCCCCTGCACACAAACAGAAAACGCGAGTCAGGACGAAGCGACCTCAAACAGACCTGTCACCAGCAGCAGTGGCTATTTTTAGCTCCGAGCCTCTGCTTGTTCTCTAATCAGCCTTTAATTCCCTGAGTATTCCTGCGCTGGATCTCTGTGTGTGAGTGTGTGGGGCAGGCCGGATGTGTTAAACCCTCAGGAAGCCCTGCATCATGTCAAAATGAGTTTTATTAATAACAATCTAAGCTGGACTCATTTGTAGATGAGGATGTAATTAGTGTTTGTTTGTGGAAATGGCTTGTTTTTTTTTTTCTTTTTTGTTGACGGCTGAAGATGACAGATGAAACGTTCATTTGTAAACTTGTTTTTAAATAAATACAGATAAAAAATTTAAAGGGATAGTTCACCCAAAAATTAACATTCTATTTTGAAAATTGTTTGTCGTTGGCGCTTATTGACTTCCATAGTAATGTTTTTTTTTTTTTTTTTTTCTACTACTATGGAAGTTGATTGGTGCCAGAAGCCAGCATTCTTCAGATAATCTTCTTTCACGTTCAGCAGAAGAAAAGTAGCTTATTAAGGTGTAAAAAAAACACATGACAGTAAATAATAAGGTGACTTTTTAATTTTGGTTTTAATCATTAAGCAATATTATTAATTTAGCTTTTGCTTTGCTTTGCTTTGCTTTGCTTTGCTTTGCTTTGCTTTTGCTTTGCTTTGCTTTGCTTTGCTTTGCTTTGCTTTGCTTTTGCTTTTGCTTTTGCTTTTGCTTTTGCTTTGCTTCCTTTTGTTTTGTTGAGTTTTTTGCTTCGAGTTTTGCTTTGTTTTGTGTAAAGTTTTGTTTTGTTTTGCTTCGTTTTGCTTTTTTTTCTGTTTTGTTTTAATATATCAGTAGATTTTGAGATGTTGTTTTTATTATTTTATTTTATATATTTGTTATATATTTGTTTATTTTAGGCTGAACCTTTTTTTTACAGTATAGTATATAATTATAATTTGGTTTTCTAATTTATTTTATTTATTTATTTTTTTTGTGATGTTTTAGTTGAAAAATATATACACATTATTGCCAAAACCAATCATCTATTTGTACACATTTCAACCCAGTCCTTTCTTTTTGGTGTAAAAGTTCTGCGTTTAGTGTGGGATCATTGGAGGATTTGAGATGAATCCAGTGTTTGTCATTTTCTTCGCAGATTTACTTGTAAACACGTCAGACTGCGGAAGTAAAATAGGCTGTGAATGCTGTTTCATGTTGACTCTAATGTATCTCTGTGTGATGTGCTACTGTACTGTGTGTGTGTGTGTGTGTGTGTGTGTGTGTGTGTGTGTGTGTGTGTG
>CAIGQQ010003610.1:8965876-8976487 GCA_903798035.1 Danio albolineatus | reverse complement strand
AAAGATTTTCCACTACTTAATCGATGTCAGTGCTTCCCACACATAGCCGCCCAGGTATAAAACAGGTCACCCTGGTATAATTAGGGGCCAAATATAACCAAATCTTGATCGATTAAGTAGTGGAAAATCTTTTCTCGTTTACCCATTTCATTCTGTGTGCGAGAGACTCCCACAGACACTCACACCATGTGCTTTGTAGAGCCATTGAGACGTGCCTTTTTGAGACTTAAAAATGAGTCCGGCCTGAGTTTCTAAATCTCCTATATTATGTTGGGGATTCAACTTTTGCTTTCTCTTTCTAAAGCTCGTATGCGTTTTGGCATTGCTCTTTTATTAAAGACTTTCCACTTCACAATGCAGTGATACAGTGAGAGAAAGTGAATAATAGATACATTTAATCTAAACGATTCATAAAAACTTTACTATATACTCTGAGAGGATGAAATGACGGGTCTAAACTAGATGCAGAAGGTATGTACACCATTAGTAATGGTTACAAATTTTCTTTATTTAAATAATCTACAAGTTTTAATCTAATTATGATCATTTTTAGAGATTTTTTTTTTCTTTTTTTCTGTAATTTGTTTCTCATTTGCTGATTATTTTATTAATTTGATGATGTTAAAATAATACTTTGACTTTCAAGTTTGCTTTGAACTTGAACGAGAGAGAAGCAGATTTTGCTTCTTCAAGAGGGTTTCACAGGGTTCACATGTTTTGTTTTTTTATTTTAACCCATTGAAAAGAAACTGTAAAAATGATATTATGTCATAATAAATAATATTATTGTTAAAAATTCAATTATATTTTGTTTGTCACATATAGTTTGTAATGTGGGTAAATGATGTTTGAATTTGGCTACCACCATAATTCAAACCTGTGGAAAGGACTGTATGTATGTGTATATAAAATTTCTAAATCCGTGGTCAAAATATTATTTCCTTTATAAACTGTGCATATATATATATATATATTCTTAATAATTTTGATAATATTACAATAATAAGAAATAATATTTGTACAAATCCATATTTTTGTCACGTCTTAAAATTCATTTTCATATTTCACATTTCACATTTTATATTTTTCATATCTTATGTGTGTGTGTGTGGATGTGATTCAGACATATAGACATATGTGCTTCAGATGCAGGGGGTTTCTGTGCTCATCTCTCTCTCTCTCTGTGTGAGTGTGTATACAGTTAATCTTTTCATTCTTACTCTAGTACTGGTGACAGTACGTAACTAATCATAACTGTTAATAACAGCAGTTATTTATCAGAACATGTGCACGAGATCTGTATAGGGCAGTTGGAAGTTTGTGATGATTCCAAGTATCCTGATCAGAGAAGGGGAAACTGTAAATATACTGTCCAGGAGGTTTAATGTTCATGCAAGTGTTTCTGAGGTAAGAATGACTGAATAACTCTTGGTTACAATCCCAAACATTGTTACCACAGTGATAAATATTGTTCGTTACTTCAATATGCACACACAACAACACCACAGAAAGACAAACAGACTTTTAAAGGAAGAAACGAAGGCCAGGAGACTGTTTACAGCTCTGTGCCAGAAATTATTGTAAACTAAACCTTTTCTGCTTGCTCTATTCTGGATTGAACATGGTGTGAATGTGTTCATGTGTGGAGCAGGAAATTGATGTACTTTTCTTAAGCTAAAACAGTCCCATAGTTGCCTCTTCCTTAGCAATACTATATCGATATATCACAATATATTATATTAAGTAAAAAAAAAAAAAAAAGGTACAGGCGTACCTGGTAAAGGTAACTGGTTGAACAGGATGGAAGTACATAAATAAGAGAACGTAAAAAAATATAAAACATGCATAACAGTAGAAAGCATATTTTTATTGGTCGCGTGAAGCGGATAATAGAGATATAAGTAAAAGATAGAACAAAACCAATTAGTGTTGAAATATTGGTTTAATATTAACCTACAGATGGTCGTGGTGCTTGCTGTTTTTTCCTGGTGAGTAAGTTGGTAAAAGAAAGATTGCAGAAAAATGCGTATAATGTTTACAGGTGTATACACGTTTTTTTCATTAAAATGCTTCTGTTTAGTTAAAATACATTTTCGAATGTTAGATTTTTTTCAAAGTTGTCTTTTGGTGACATAAAGATGGTAAAAAATAATAAGTTGCAGTGTATTGTAGAGTATTGTATTGTCTGAAAAGTCATAAAAACAAAATCAATTATAAAAATGAGTTAGCATTTTCAGTGCTTCAATGGACACGCGCTCTTAGACGAGACCAACAGAAAATACTTCATAAACTTTCTTAAGATTCATCTCAGAGATTCATTCATATAAACTTATTCTCCAATTTATTTATTTTGGGTTTTAAATCACAATAATATCGCTTATCGCAATAAAGTTCGGTGCAATGTATCGTACAACAGAAATTTAATTGTTAAATTTCATAAAGAATTGTTTTTATTTGTTGCATATTGTCTTCAATCTCAAATTGATCAAAAATTAATAAAACATAATAATTATTGTTTTAATGATTATTTTATTTGTATTATTCTTGCACAGTTTGTTTTAGAGTTGCAAACACAGTTTACGTTTGTCATTTGAAAAACTGTATTTATATCGTACAAAGAAGTTTGCTGTAGTTTCTTTATTTATACTATTACTGTAACAAACATTATTGTTCCATATATTTCTCTATATATTTAAATAATATCGTTTTTTCAATTGTCTCACAGAAGTTTATTTAATTTTTTTTACACACTCAGTTTTCCTTATATACTTATATTTGATCATTCATTTGATCAAAATATTGAATCGAAAAACAGATTGTGAAGTCAAAATCATCAATTGACTGAAATCGTTAATAACTTGAATCATTAAATTCACAGTGAAATATATGCATTTTATTTATTTATTTATTTATGTATTTTTTATTTTTATTTTTTTATTTCATGATAAACCGTCATGTACAGTTGAAGTCAGAATTATTAGCCTCCCTTTAACTTTTTCTTTCTTTTTTAAATATTTCCCAAATGATGTTTAACAGAACACGGAAATTTTCACAGTATGTCTGATAATATTTTCTTGTTTTATTTCGGCTAGAATAAAAGCAGTTTTTAATTTTTTAAGAACCATTTTAAGGTCATTATTATTAGCTCCTTTAAGCCATTTTTTTCAATAGTCTCTAGAACAAACCATCATTATACAATAACTTGCCTAGTTAAACTCATTAACCTAGTCAAGCCTTTAAACGTCACTTTAAGCTGTATAGAAGTGTCTTGAAAAATATCAAGTAAAATATTATTTACTGTCATCATGGCAAAGATAAAAGAATTCAGTTATTAGAAATGCATTATTAAAGCTATTATGTTTAGAAATGTGTTGAAAAATATCTCTGTTAAACAGAAATTGGGGAAAAAATAAACAGGGGGGCTAATTATTCTGACTAATAATTCTAACTTACTCTGACTTACTCTTATTCTAAATTCTGTACAGTATATATTTAAATATTTCCCAAATGATGTTTAACAAAGCAAGGAATATTTTTCTTCTGGTGAAAAGTCTTATTTGTTTTATTTTGGCTAAAATAAAAGCAGTTTTTAATTTCTTAAAACATTTTAAGGTCAATATTATTAGCCCTCTAAAGCAATGTTTTCTTTCGATTGTCTACGGAACAACCAATCATTACCTTGCCTAAATAACCTAGTTTTTCTGAATAAGCTAGCTGTCACTTTAAGCTGAATACTAATATCTTGAAAAAGACCTTATAAAATATTATGTCCTGTCATTATGGCAAATGTGAAAGAAATCAGTTATTAGAAATGAGTTATTATGTAAGAAATGTGTTGAAAAACAATCTTCTCTCTGTTAAAGAGCCCCTATTATGGGTTTTTGAAAATGAGCTTGTATGCTGTGTGTCACACAGCTCTAAGTGAAGTGAAATGTCCAGCTAAGGCTTAAATCTGAAAGTGCACAGTGTTTAAAACTATTGATTCATCTATAAAAGAGTCGACTCATAGTTCCTCAAACGAGTCGCCGTGCTAACGAGTCTTTAGCCGTTTCGGCATTACGTGAACACGAAACATAAGCCCCGCCCATTTATGCGCGCGCAGATTCGAAATCCCCAACCCTACCCACAAACAACAGCGGTGCGGAAAAAGTTGCCAGATTGGGCGGTTTTAAATTTGATTGTGCAGGTAAAACCTTTTGGAGAGGGTTTGGGCTGAAATAAGTCAGCTACATCTGGCAACACAGTGAAGAGCACTGTGCTTAGCTGGAGATTGGAAGTGTGCAGAGAACCCAGAGATGAGACTTTGAAGAGTTAGTAGTTTCTGCAGAAATACCACAGCCATGTGCTGTTCCCCTCCGAGGAGTGCTTACAACGGAGGATTAGGAGCACCAGGACATTTCCCTGGTCTGATATCCAGCAAGTGTGAGTAAGTGCGATTAAAACGGTCGCCTCATTGTTTTCTCTAGCTTGTAAATGATGCATTTAACTGTGTTTTGTAACTTGTAACCGCTTGTAGTGTCTCTGGTTAACTTGTATTCTCATATTGCGTCTAAAAGCACGTTGTAAACGCGCCGCGTGCCGCTGTGTTTACGGATTAAAATGCGTTTGAGCTCGTGTTCCTCTGCTGTGTGTCGTTGCTATGGCCACCATGAGCTCTGCTACACACGTGCGGCGGTTTTGCCGCTGTGTGCACTAATACTGAATGTATGTCGCTGTTTTTACTTCTGGTTAAGAATTAGAGTGATATGCTGGGAAATCGGGGGTTAGTTTCGGGGGTGAGGTGTCTGAAATACGGGCGACTCCCGATAAAAACGAGTGTTGGCAGATTAGCTCACGCACACGCTATGACTCCTTCAGTATTGATAAGCCGTGGTGGGCATTCTCTCGCGCTGAGCGCTGTCGACCTATCGCAACAGACTGAGTCATCGGTCCAATCAGCGCAGTTTAGCATGGCGCGAAGGAGGGGTTTTGGAACAAATGAATCACTGAACGATTCATATAGGACTCGCTGGGATAATGAGGTAAAAATAAATGCAGATTATAAGACAATGAAAGTGTTTTTTGACCATGCATGCATATCAGCCTGCTGTTGGAGACCCCCAAAACCAAAATATGACCCTTTTCAATGTATAATATGGGCTCTTTAAACAGAAAATGAAGCCTAAACTGTAAGTAGATTCAACCGCAGTGTCTGATAACTGCACGTGTCTCCATAACTGCAGTGCTGTGTTTTCAGCAGTCAGTCGCTGTTGTTGGAGCAGTTGGAGATGCTCTGATTAAAATGCAGTGACGGTACAGGCTCTTCTGTCTGGTCCGGAGAGCTTTCCAAAAATAGAGCGTGCGCGTGCAGCGAGACGAGCCCAGAACGTGCTGCGGAAGCACAAGCAGCTTCAATCCTTTGTTGAATCCGTCTCCTCTTTTAAAGCCCCCTCGCTCTGCCTCGTTTTTTCAAGGAGAGGTGACGCCCAAACAGGGAACGCCGTCGGAGGGCTTTCCCATCAATCTTTCATCTCTGCCATACAGCAAGCATGTATTAATGATGAGGCCGGTCTGAAAATAGCCTCATGGAAGTTTTTGCTCAGTGCCTCAGGTCTGTGTGTTGGGTCCGCTCAAATAGACTCTTATCGGCTGGTGGTGTTTGTCTATGTGGGCCTGTTGAAGCTTCTTAGGTCTCGTTGCTCAGTTTGTTTTGGTTTTGTCAGTGGTTGTTCATCATCAAACCATAGCAATATCTGGCCACACAATAACAAAACCTTGCTGTCTAGGGCTGCACAATATATCGTTTTAGGATCGATATTGCACTGTGTTTATCCACAGTAATCAGATCACAGGAGTCTGCTATGTTCAATTGGAATTATAATAATGTAATAATTAATAATAATTGCACCACCGTTCAGGTCAGAGTCATTGCAATGTTTAACCCTGATAGAAAGATTTGCGTTTGGATGTGCTGGATATTTGCAAAACATTTTAAGTTTATTCAAACCATAGTGAAAAACACAGCAACAGTTTTTTTATATTTTATTTTATTATAGATTTTTGGTTTTATTTAATTTTAATTTTATTTTACGTTTATTTCATGCTGTTTGCATTTTTTTATTGTGAGTATTTATTCATTAATGTTTTATTATTCATTTATTATTACATTTTCAGGATAGATTGAGGTTTTTTCAAACCACAAAGCAACAATTTTATTTAGTTTAATTATTAATCTTATTTTTTGCTGGAATTTTTCAAACTACAATGAAGAACAAACCAACAATTATTTTTAGTTTTTTGAGCAGATAGTTGGTCTTAATATTTTTATTATTATTAATTTATTATAATATTTAAGTGATAAATTGTCATCTTTTTAAACCCTAATGAAAAACAAACCTGTTTTTGGTTATTTTTCTTTCGCTATTTTATTTGTGATGTTTGCCAAATTTTTTAAAGGTGATCATCATTTGTACATTTTTTATTTTGAGATTTCTCTCTTTTCTTTTTTAATTTTTTTTTTAAGTTTTAAATGATAAATTGTCTTATTTTCAAACTAATGTGACAAACAAAACAATAAATATTTATTTTATTTTTATGTCATTTTACTTCATTTAATTTTATTGATTTTAGTTTTTTTTCAGTATGTTTTTGTTATTAAACTTATTTTTCATGAAAAATCGCAAACCACAATGTTATACAAACCAAGAATTATGTATTTTGTTTATTTAGTTTTTTTCTGTTGTAGTTTTTTAAATTAATTTGATTTAAATAATACATTTTTGCTTTTATTTATTTTTATTAAACTTTTAAAAATTTTCATGAAAAATCACCTTCATATAAAAATTTTGTTTTCATAATTTTTTTTTAATTTTTATTATATTTTTTAATAGAACAACTTTTTTATTATTAAAAAAAATGTCTGATTTTTTTTAAACCACAGTGAAAAAACAAACCCACAATAATTTTTTTTTATTTTTTTTTATTTTTTATTATTTTATTTCTTTTATTATTTTATTTTATTTTATTTTCATACATTCATTTTCTTGTCGGCCTTTTATTAATGTGGGGTCGCCACAGCAGAATGAACCGCCATTTTATCCAGCCTTTTTTACGCAGCGGATGCCCTTCCAGCTGCAACCCATCTCTGGGAAACATCCATACACAATCATTCACACTCATACACTACGGACAATTTAGCTCACCCAATTCACCTACACCTTGTGACTTGTGGGGGAAACTGGAGCACCCGGAGGAAACCCACGCAAGCACGGGGAGAACATGCAAACTCCACACAGAAATGCCACTGACCCAGCCGGGGCTCAAACCAGCGACCTTCTTGCTGTGAGGCGAACGTGCCACTCACTACGCCACGGTGGTGCCCTTTATTTCATTTTATTTGCACCGGCACGCAGGAGCATGTACTAAAGATGACTGTGGTCTGAATGTCTGACGAGTGTTGTTGAGAGCTGAGATTCTGTCTGATGGGCTGCATGTTTAGGGGAACACGTGTGGGCCGCTGGGGTGTTTTTGGGGTTGGTGTCTGTCCAGACGCAGCGGTGGTCCTGTAGCGGAGCGTGTCGGGTCACAGAGGACACTCATCATGGCTGTTTATCTGAACTCCCTCTGATCAGCAGGAGGACTGAACAAAACACTCACAGTAAACAGAGGAAGACAGGACAGGTTCAACTTTGCTAAGATGACTTCATCTGCTCTTATTTTAGGGCTTAGCATGTGTTGGCATCGTTTCATGCGATATCCCATCATCAGTAATAGATCAGTCATCAATTTTAGCCCTTGTTGTTATGTTTTTGTGTGAGGAGTAAGCAGCTCCACCACAGTTTTCCAGTGCTGTTCCTGAGCTCCAGCTCTTATCAGCCTGATGACTGAAACTCTCAGTTGAGATGTGAATTGAGCTCTTATCTGAAGCGCTCAGTGTTGAACATGAATGGCTGAGGTCACCAAAATCACATCCACAGATATCACTCATCCAGATATATGAAGCTTGATCGGCTGATAGTCATCCAGGATCCACTCTCGTCTCTATTTTGGTGGTCTTTTCTTTTTACTTTCTCAGCTTTGATTTTAGACCTTACCTTAGATGGAAGACACATGCAAAGAGACTATTATTTTGCCAGTTGTTGTTGATCCCAACAGCATTTTTTTTTACTTTTAGTTTCTTTTTTTTAAACCGACTTTATTTTTTTGTTGAACTTTTTAAAAACTAAATTACATTTTAAACTACATTTAGTAAAAAATCTTTTTAAAAATGTAATAAAATATTTTTACTCATTTTTTGAACAATTACTTTTATTTAGACCATTGTCAAAACATTGTCAAACAGTTTAAAGCAAAGGTTTACATTTTTAAACTAAATACAATAATAATAATAATAATAATAAAAATAATACATTAAAACATAACTCAATCCATTTTAAAAGGGGGGAAATGAATATATATTAGTTTTTTGTTTAAAAAAACTTTTTAAATTGAACCTTTTAATAAATAAATACAATTTATAACTGAATTTGTTTTTAATTGCAAAAAAAATGTATTTTTGTTGTATTTTATGTTAAAGCAAAGGTATTTTTAAATTAAATTAAAATGCAGTAATAACAGAAAATAATACAAAATTACAATAATAGTAAAAATATATTAACTCATAACTAAATATGTTTTAAAAGAAAAATTGTTTAGTTTATTTTGCTTCAGCTAACTTTTTTAGTGAACTTTTTAAATAAATAAATATATAATTTATTGCAAAAAACCTTGAACAACTATTTTTATTTAAATCATTGTCAAACAGATTAAAGCAAAGGTTGACATTTTTAAACTGAATAAAAATACAATAGTCATAATAATAATAATAATAATAATAATAATAAAAATAATAATAATAATAATAACCAATAATAACCAATAATAACCAATAATAACTCAATATGCTTTAAAAGGAAAAAAAATAATAATAAATAAATAAATACAATTTTAAACTAAATATAGTAGGATAATCTTTTTTTTAATTGCAAAAAATATTTCTGCTGTTTTTTTTCAACAACTATTGTTTAAATCATTGTGAAAACAGGTTAAAGTGGAGGTTTACATTTTTAAACTGAATAAAAATACAGTAATAATACAAAATAATACAAAATACAATAATAATAATAATAATAATAACAATAATACATTAACACATAA
This sequence comes from Danio albolineatus, assembly GCA_903798035.1. Taxonomy (NCBI): domain Eukaryota; kingdom Metazoa; phylum Chordata; class Actinopteri; order Cypriniformes; family Danionidae; genus Danio; species Danio albolineatus. The sequence continues at coordinate 8,967,313 of CAIGQQ010003610.1, read as the reverse complement.
CTCAATATTCTTTAAAAGAGAAAAAAAGAAATGTATATTTAGTTTCTTTTTGTTTAAACAAACTTTTTATTGAACTTTTAATAAATAAATAAAATTTAAAACAAAATTTGTTATGAAAATCTTTGCAAAAAAAAATATTTTTACTGTATGCTCTGAACAACTATTGTTATTTAAACCATTGTCAAATCATTGTCAAACAGGTTACAGCATTTTTTATTTTTTACACAGTAACAAATTCTACAAACAAAGCCTTTCTGTCATGTTTGAGTTTGTGTTTAAAGCACATTTATTCAGCCAGAGTTGCCCAAAGTGCTTTTCAACCACATAAATAGAAAGATAGAAGATGAAAACGCACTCTGTACAATAACAAATTATTCACCACTAAATATTAAAAACATATCCTGGTTGCCTTAAATTTTTAAGCTGAATAAAAAGTCCATTCAACCTATATTATGTTAAACAGACTTAAAACAGCTTGCATGATTTAGAATTAATTTGGAAAATGATTAGTTCCAATGACCTAAAAACATTTTCTGTCATGACAAACTAATCATATAATTATTCACAGTGTACATTTAAACCCCAGCAAACAAATAATTTCAAACTCTATCTGATTAAAGCAAGTGATACTGAATGACGTTTTAGCTGAGCCGTAAACATTGAAATGTCAGTGAATAGGCAGTGCATTCCAGAGTTTGGGGAAAATCTGTTGTCTCCAGACCAGACTGAACAGATTGAAGTATCCCTGAGTGTTTTGTTCAGGAGAATGGACTTTTCTTGACACAGACAGTGTGTGATGTTTGCGTATGGCAGGCATGATTCCTCCTCAACCGACTGTCGTTTGTGTCAGTGTTTTTTCCTTCAGGTTCAGTGCAGCTTTGAGCACAGGAATGTGCCGGAGTGTATATGCAGCTCTACAATCTGAACGTGTCTCTGTGAGCCCTGCAGCTTTTCTGAGGCCGTGTTTTGTCATCTCTGTAGTGTTTCTGAGCAAAAGCGAGGTGTAAAGCCCTGCGGTTTCGCTTTCAGAGGAAATGACGGCGCTGTTGATCTGTGGAAGCGACTCTGAGCCGTCGCCGTCGGACACTTTATGACTCTGTGTCTGATGAATGAAATGCTGAGAAGTTTTTGAATTCTTCTACCTCAAATTCCTCTCTCTCTCTCTCTCTCTCTCTCTCTCTCTCAAGTTCAAGTTGCTCTCTCTCTTTCTCTCTCTCTGTCAGGCTGTGATTCAGTGTCTTCAGTGTGTAGGTGTGAGACACATTGAGGTCAGTATGTCAGGAAACTCAGTGGTGTGAAGTGCATCTGAAGCTCATTACTGTTAGATTAATGGCTGCTCCCGGTGCTGCCATACACACACAAACTCATTACAGCAGACAAGAATGCAGATGAATGTCAGGAAACCTACCGGAAACATGAGACTATTTTTTTCCCACA
>CAIGQQ010003610.1:8941548-8952461 GCA_903798035.1 Danio albolineatus | reverse complement strand
TTTTATTTTATTTTATTTTATTTTATTTTATTTTATTTTATTTTATTTTATTGCCCTCTACACATCTTAAAACCTGCTAGAAAGCAAACATGACACACAAACACACATTGTGGTCAAGTAAACCTGACCTTTTCGTGTGTTCGCACATGATTTACTCACTCTTCCTCAGAGGAGGCTTGTGAAAGCGCACTGGCTCACACAAACGTGCGGGCAGATCTCCTGCTACGAGGGCGGAAAATGAATTGAAAATGAAGATGAGCTGTTGGCGACTTGTTAAACGCCCACACCTCTGAGCTCCAAACCAGCCGTCTCCAAAAAAAACATGCAAATGCATCTGCTCTTTATAGCCATTTTATTGGATGCGTTTGAGGAGTTTTATTGGAGAGTCGAATGCAACTCTATATCTCTAGTGTGAAAAGCAAGACCACCTTGCTTGTGCTTGTTTTTTGAGGGTAATTTGTTTGACTTTAGCTACTAATGGAAGTGTTAACTAGGTGTTTGCTATATTTAGCATCTGCGATAATACTGTGTTGTTTTAATGATGTGTGAGCTGACTCATTCACTTTGCAAAACAAGAAAAAAAGTCTATATAAAAGCATTGACTTTGTGATGAAGACTGTTAGAATGACTGTGCAGTTCAATATATAAAATCTCAAAAAAATCCTGCATGCAGGGTGTCCACAGGGTCTTACAGAAAAAATCAAATCTTAAATCATTTTAAAGGGGTGGTCCATAGTGTATTTTTAAGGCTTGGTTAAGGTTGTGTTTGTGTGCTCATGCTTCACTTGTAAGAAAAATCGTGTTGTTTTTCATATATTTTATTGTGATTATGTACTGCTATTCAGCTAACATGAAAACAGCTATCATATTTCCTAGTTCCTCTGAAAGGCCCGCCCTCAAAAGGGTCTGATTGTTCAGCTAACATAATGTGCAGTGATTCGCGGATCGGCCCCACGTCACCAGGAAAAGCTTCAGGCATCTAATAGCATGCGCTGTGCCTCTGCTGTGTCTCAGTCAGTGTAACTGTTAGTGGTATCAGTTTGAGCCTGAATCAGACAGAAAAGGAAGAGGACATGGCTAAACCTCATGCATGCTCTCTAAAATAAATTCTGCCAAGTGTCTTTCAAATATATTCAGAGTAAGCATGTGTAAGTAATATAAAACGTTCACATATCTTTTGCGAGTTTGTTATTTGAGATGTAGAACGCAGGGAAAGCGTCCGCATAGAGAGACACTGCAGCGCTGCTGAAGATGTTTACAGGGATTTGGTGGACTAAAACTAATAATAGCTAAACTATTTGCAATACGATTTGTAGCTAAACTAAATGTAATAGATAAATTTTAACAAATAAAAACACAGGTTGTGGCTCACAATCCACAGCTTCTGCTATCATGGTTGGAGCTGCTCCTTCTTTGAGGAGTTTTTAGCCGAATCCAGCACTGAACTTTGAGATGAAGATTCTGGAAGCTGTCCTTTGTCAAATGCTAGAGCTATATCTTTTGATTAATATTAAATTGTAAGCACTTCTGTGTTTGTGTCGTGTCCTTTGGAAGCCCACATACAGAAACAGAATAAGCTCTGTTGAAATAGCAGCGTTTGGAAGGCATTTTAGCTTTCTCTGCTCTAACATTACAGCACCTCTGGCCACGCCCCTATGCTGTGCGGGGTGTATGCGCATGGTGAATGTGTGTAACCTGAAGCATTTGTGATCTTACTGACCCCGATGTATTTTTTTGTTGTCCCCAAACTTTGGTTAACTTTGCTAAGCTAACTCTGTAAAAGCCAATGTCGCCTTTTGGATTAAACTTTGAGCATTTTACATTCAGAGATGTTATGTTCACACAGCTATATTACACATCAACTAAACAGTAAATAGTTAGCATTCAAAGGCTAGTTTTATCTCCAAAGATGGCTAAAAACAACAACAAACTGTCTTGTACGATTGTGCCTTGAATAGTATTGAAATTGAACACAAAATGAATAAATAGGTAATGAATAAAAGCATACCAGAGTATATCAGCTACAATAGTAGTGTGTAGCTTCTGTCTGGGCCTGGTATGTTATTTGTGTATAATTATTGGTTGTCTGAGGAGGAGGAGGAGGCCGAGAATATGATTCACACTGGGGCTGATGAAGTTTATCAAGACAGATTTGTTTGCATATTAAGTAGCCTAACTGAGCGTGAGCCTCATTTTGGGGAGGTGTGTGTGTGTGATGTAGTAGATGTGTCTGAAACTCTCCCACATCACAACTGTGTGCTGAAGATGATCTTGTAGCTGCTGCTCTCTGGAAATGTTAAATATTTACAAAACCTTTGAGCTGAAAGTCAGATTTTCATGATATGTCCTCTTTAAATTTATTATTGCATTATACCTTTTGTGAAATGATTTGGCAGTATTGCATTTTTATATCCATTTGAGTTTAAGATCTGTTTGAGATACAAACAAATGAAGAAAAACTGAAGAATTGACTTCCATATTATTTTTTTGTTTCTATTTGTGGCTGAACAATCTTCAGAATATCTTGCTTTGTGTTCAAGAGACTCATAAAAGTTTAGAACAGCTTGAGTGTGAGTAAAAGTTGAGGACATTTTCATTTTGGGTGAACAAACCCTTTAATTCATCTTTTAAACATTGAGATATGAAAATGACTGAAAGAAGAAATGTGCTGAAAGATTCTGTGTTGTTCTCTGTTGATGTTGTTGTTGTGTTTTGAGTTCGAGCCTTCAGGCAGTGAGCATGGAGAGTCCAGCGGGTCTCCCAGTGTCTTGTTTTATCACAGCGCTGCCTCTTTATTTAGAGCACTGAATTATAGATGAGCTCTTAAGTGGCAGAGAGACACAAAACAGCATTACAGATCAGAACAGAGAAAAACTGAGGTCTGTTCAAGAGGGGGTGTGACCTGTATGCTAATGACCAGAGCACATGACCATCTTTCTCTCTGTCTGTCTGTCTGTCTGTCTGAAGCAAATACTGACAAATAAACTTAAGAACTGTGGGCATATAAGGCACAGGTGAACACAATCAATGAATTAATGAACGAATGGGTCTGTCTGTCTATCTATACATCTGTCTGTCTGTCTGAAGCCAATACTGTAAAAATTAACCTAAGAACTGTGGGGCATATAAGGCACAGGTGAACACAATCATCTGCTCTCGCTATTATATCTGTTCTTCTTGCTATCACTAGATTGCTCTGTCTATCATTCTGTCTGTTGGTTGTTTGTTTGTTTTTCTAATATTATTGATTTCTTTCTATTATCATTTGTTTTTTTTTCTATCTGCCTATGGTTTGTTTGATTTATTATGTTTGTTGTTATGCGTGTCTGTCATCTGTAAATCTCTGTAGACTGATGGCGTGTCATGGCATTCAGGCCAATAATCTTAAAATGTGAGCAAAATCACCTGTTTTATCATGACTTTATATGTTGTGGTAGAGAATCATTCAAATACATCTATCTATCTTTCTATCATTGTCTTTATGTAACATTTTATCATGCTATTTAACTTATCAGAAGTTACCTTTACACGTTTTTAATAATTGTTCTATTGAACTTTTGATCAGCAAATTAACATCTATTAAAATGATTCGAAAAACAGAAAACTATGTAAGGATCTTGAAATCAAGTTTAATGATGCTGTCTGTCTGAAGCCAATACTGGCAACTTTACATAAGAACTGTGGGCATAAAAGGCACAGGTGAACACAATCAATGAATTAATAAACTAATGGGTGAAAATCAACCACTCCAATACAAGATAGATAGTTTGGCACCTTTACCTTTACAAGTTTCTAATAATTGTTCTTTGAACTATTGATCAGTAAATTGATATATATTATAACAATGCTAAAAACAGAAAACTATGTCAGGATCATGAAATCAATTAGTTTAATGATGCTAAAAAATATTGTAATTGTCAGAGTTATATGCTATTAAAATATAGTTTGGTCGCACTTTACAATACATTTCCATTAGTTTATGTAATGCTCCATTAGTTAATATACTGTAATAAATGCATTGCTCATTTTGTTTATGTTTGTACATTTATATTTGGTTAGCAAAATATATGTCTGGTCACACTTTTATTTTGAGTACAATTCTTGCTATTAACAAAGACCTTTAGCTTAGAAACGAATAATTTTCTGCTTATTAGTGGTTAGTATCTAATAGTTGGGTTTAGGTATTGGGTAGGATTAGGGATGTAGAATAAGATCATACTTTATAACTACTAATAAACAGCAATTTCTAATTAATAATCAGGTAATAATAAGCCAGTAGTAAGTAGTGGGAAGTGCTACGCAAATGAAAGCATTTCCATATTTATTTTTAGAAACATAAACATGCTCAAACTTCATATGACCACTGTTTCACATGCACAAAAAATGCTATGTCAATGCTGTGAAGTTATGCAAAGTTCAGGGCTGCAGATGAAATGCGAGCCACATTTTGCAGCACTATTGTCATGCATAGTGCGATAGTGGCATGTTTTTGAGAGTTATAGAGCCATCACGGTCACCTTGTGTCCTCTATAGGGACAGATTCTTTGTGTGGCTGAAAGATTCATTTGGCTTACGGTGCATTTCTCTTTTTTTTCCTTCACTCTCCTTCCCTGAAGAACAGGGTCATTGCGCAGCTCCGGCTCTCTTTCTTTTTTTCTCTGTCCGGGTCTGGCTGAGCTCCAGAGCGACTGGAGTTTGGCCAGGTCAGTACAGTGGGACGTTAAAGCCAAGGGGAATGGGGTTTAACCGCCATCCCATCAGCCCCTGCGCAATCCTACAACAGTTCAGCACAAGTTTTTAGTGCTTACTATGAGACCTGTATTGCATAGCGATTTCAGAGTCTCTGCTGATTCAACACCGAAAAATGCATTTGACCGAGAGCCTTTTGCTGACACAAGTTCAGACTATTTATTATCGGAAGAGAGATCAATTGACACATAAAATAGAGGGGTGGGTGGTATAATCCAGATCTTGTAAGCTGCAAAATCATTTAAAATATTTAATATAAATATATTTTGAGAGTGTGTGTATGTATATGTTATGTAATGTATATTTATATAGCGCGTTTATTGTGTATGGCCATACACCCAAAGCGCTTCACAATAATGTGGGGGGTCTCTTCACACCACCACCAATGTGCAGCATTCACTTGGATGATGCCAGTGTGCTTACCACACACCAGCTACAGGTGGAGAGGAGATGTAGTTATACAGCCAATTCAGTGCATGGGGATGTTTAGGAGGCCATGATAGTTAAGGGCCCAGAGTGAATTTTGTCAGGACACCGGGTTGCACCCCTACTCTTTTACGAGAAGTGCCATGGGATTTTTTCAATGACCACCGAGGGTCAGGACCTCGGTTTAGTGTCTCATTCTAAAGACGGCGTCCACTGACAGTATAGTGTCCCCTTCACTTTACTTACATATTATTTGTGTTATTGCTTGCCTCAATAACACCACTTCCAACAGCAACCTAGTTTTCTCATTTGGTCTCCCATCCAGGTATCCAGACCAAACTCTGCCCTGCTTAGCTTCAGTAAGTAACTGGTCTTGGGCTGCAGGGTGATATGACTGTGTGTATATACAGTATACAAATACTGTATATGTATTTTTTTTCTCAATCATGATGTACAGTCGACACGCTGAAATAGCATTGTGTAGCAATGGTTGGATATACTATATATGTACACTCACTGTCCACATCCCATGGCAGCAACTCAATGCATTTAGGCATGTAGACATGGTCAAGACGATCTGCTACAGTTCAAACCGAGCATCAGAATGAGGAAGAAAGGTTATTGTGTAAGAAAGGTTAAGTGACTTTGAACATGGCATGTTTTTTTTGTACCAGGGAGGCTGGAAAACTGCTGATCTGCTGGGATTTTTCACACACAACCATCTCTAGGGTTTACAGAGAATGGTCCGAAAAAGAGAAAATATCCAGTGAGCGGCAGTTCTGTGGCCGCAAATACCTTGTTAATGCCAGAGGAGAAAGGCCAGACTGGTTTGAGCTGATGGAAAGGCAGCAGTAACTCAATTAACCACTCGATACAACCAAGGTCTGCAGAAAAGCATCTCTGAACGCACAAAACATCCAACCTTGAGGCGGATGGGCTACAGCAGCAGAAGACCACCCCTGTCAGCTAAGAACATGAAACTGAGGCTACAGTTTGCACAGACTCACCAAAATTGGACAATAGAAGATTGAGCATCGTTTCAACGCCACAGCCTACCTGAGTATTGTTGCTGACCATGTCCTTCCCTTTATGACCATAGCGTACCCGTCTTCTGATGGCTACTTCCAGCAGTATAACTCGCCATGTCATAAAGTACAAATCATCTCAGACTGGTTTGTTGAACATGACAATGAGTTCACTGTACTCAAATGGCCTCCACAGTCACCAGACCTCAATCCAATAGAGCACCTTTGGGATGTGGTGGAACGGGAGATTCACATCATGGATGTGCAGCCGACAAATCTGCAACAACTGCATAATGTTATCATGTCAATATGGACCAAAATCTCTAAGGAATAATTCCAGTACCTTGTTAAATCTATGCCACAAAGGATTAAGGCAGTTCTGAAGGCAAAGGGGGTCCAATCCAGTACTAGTATGGTGTACGTAATAAAGTGAGTGTATATATACTGGTCAGGTTTATTTAGAGCAATAGCAATCTGATAACATTAAAATACATGACTTTAAGAATCAAAATACAGAACAAAACTACTAATTAATTGACTTTTTTTATGCCTCGCTACTATCCTTTAAACAACAAGGTTTAATTTGTCAGCAATTAGTTTGAAATCATTTAAAACATAACTAAACAGAGTTTGCTATTTTTTTCTATTTAATGAGTACAAGGCAGAATGAAATGTGGAATGATTCTTCAAAATTATTTCTTATTTTGAGTGAGTCATTTATTTATTTATTTTTGGAAACTATTGATGACATGCGCTCCAAATTCAGAATTATGATTTTTTTAAAGCATATTTTTATATACCTTTTGTATAATTCCTTGTGTGCAGACAAGATTATTTTGATTTTTGAACAACTTATTATCATTTATTTCATTTATTTTCATTACTTTAGCATTAGTGTATTTTGTTGTCAATATTATAGCCTTGAAATAGCCTTGATTTTTCAATCACAACAAATCAACACTTTAACCAATTGTCATTTTTTTCTGAGAAAAATGCTCTAAATGGCAATATATTTATCTGAAATTTGAAGGAATTGATATCTCATCAAAACAAATTAGCAAAAAAATCAATTATTAGGTAGCAATGTATTGTAATGTCAACAATTTCCTTTTGGGAAAAAGAAGGTCAGTAGAAAAAATGACTGGTAAATTGTTTTTCACTTTGTCCCATTTTGCTTTATTTTCATTCATTCGTTTTCTTTTCGGCTTAGTCCCTTTATTAATCGGGTGTCGCGACAGTGGAATGAACCGCCAACTTATCCAGCATATGTTTTACCCAGCAGAAGCCCTTTCAGCTGCAACCCATCTCTGGGCAACTTCCATAGACACTCATTCACATTCATTGAATAAATTTAGCCTATACCCAATTCACCTATACCACATGTCTTTGGACTTGTGGGGGAAACCGGAGCACCCGGAGGCAACCCACGCAACCACAAGAAGAACATGCAAACTCCGCACAGAAATGCCAACTGACCCAGCCGGAGTTCGAACCAGTGACCTCCTTGCTGTGAGGCGAATGTGCTACCCACTAGGCCACACCCATTTTGCTTTATATATTAAATTCAAATAATCCTGTTGTCAATTATAACCAAAAAAATCGTATTATGATTTTTCCCATAATCGAGCAGCCTTATGCAGAAGTATAAATTTGTCTTTAACGTCCCTTTGAAGCCAATATTAAAGCATCTGTATGTTCATCTATAAGATAGTGTGCTCCTGTGACAACATTCACACTAAGAGGACATATACAGTACATCCAAAGCTTGCAGCTTGTCTCTTCCGCCAAAATGGATCGAGAAGTATTTATTTAAAAATCTTCTGACCAATCTGTTGTGATATCAGAGTTGTGATATAAATGGAATGCTTATGGCATTTTCTTAAGAAAGGGAGGTGTTACCGTATATCTCGCCCTCTCTTTATGTTCCAGTCGAAATTACATCAAACATAGAAGAAAAATGCACATTTGAAAGCACTTCATGGGACGTTTAAGGCTGTGTCCTGAAGTGACTGTAGATCACCTCAGTGATGGAAAGTGGATGGTTTTAGGGGAGCTCAGCCATGTACAGTACATGAGTGTTGGCTGCTTCAGGTGCCAGTCCTCACAGATGGTCATCATGCCCCCTGCCTGGGCTCTGAACTGCCAACACAAGCGGACAGCGGGCAGTAGACAGAGATTCTGTAAGGACTTCAGCATAGTAGCGCATTCATCAGAGCGCTTCATTCATTCATTCATTCATTCATTCATTCATTTATTCATTCATTCATTCATTGAGTCAGTCAGTCAATCATTCATTCAGTCATTCATTTTGCACACCGACATCTTTTAGCTGGATGTTTTTCTTCTTCGATTATGATTTTTATATAATGGCAAGATTTTGACGCCCCTGAATGTTGTGGTTCTGTTAGACAGGCCGATCTCACAAACTTTTGTCTAGCTCACATTACACTAACATATCAGTTAAAAGTTAAAAGACATTAAAAGTTAATAAGAATTGGTGCTCTGATAAAAAAAACAAAAACAAAAAAACAACAACAACAACAACCTGGGTTCTACACAATTTATTCATGTTGTCCCTATAAAAAATTCTTAAGTTAACAAATTTAAGTAGATTGAACATAAAACAATTAAGTATTCCCAAAGAAACCTCAAGAAATGTTGTTTTAGCTCTTTTTTTCTTTCTTTCTTGGATTCGTTGCCTTTATTTGATAGGACAGTAATCAGACAGGAAGCAAAGTGAGAGGGAGAGAGAGGGGTAGAGTCAGGAAATGTCCTCGAGCCGGGATTTGAACTCGGGAGTAGTTTAAACAAGAAGCAATTCATTTTTTGAGCACACCGTCTGAAAAAATGTTTTGATGTTTAATTTTTTTTATTAGATTGAATGATAAGAAGCATTATAAGAAGGATTTATTAATATACAATAAAAAAATCACAATAAAATGCAATAAAAGAAAAAGATTATTTAAATTGTTTGATGATGATCTCATTATAAAATATTCAGATTGCATGGGTCATTCATTTTACTACATTAATAATAAATTATTATTATTATTAGTAGTATTAGTAGTAGTAGTAGTAGTTGTTGTTGTTGTTGCTGCTGTTGCATAAATAAATTGTTCTTTCAGGAACAGTAAGTGTTCTTAAACACTTTTGCAGGAGGATTAAGTGAATTAAATAATTTAATATAAGTAAAATGCAATTAATTACTTTATATTTCTTTGACAATTGTGTTGCATTACAGTAATGACAGTCTGATGTTGGATGTAGAGTATTTTTAATTATCATGGAAATGATTAGGGTTGCACAATATGAAAATCTTAAATATTATTATTTTTATATTTCAAAAATGTGAAAATTGGAAATCTGTAAAAAAAAATCAAAGTAATATGTAATCTGTTTTTGTTAATAAATAAAATGTTTAAATATTATTTAATTAACCCTCTACGTTTTGTTGCTTTAGAAATTGTTGTGATACTCTTTTAAACCTGGAAGCATTAACAACTTATATATTTTATAACTTATATATCCATTAATAACTTATATATATGTGTATATGCATTTTTGCTGTATCATCCAACCGTAGTTAATATCTTAATAATAAGCAGGTAACAAACCAGTAGTAAATGGGGTGATTTGTTACTCAAACTCAAGTGTTAGCCATTTTTTTTCTGTCTCTCTACTGTTAGCAGTAGTTTCCTTTCAACCAGAGATGTGTGACGTGACTGTGGCAGTGTCCGTTCTACATAAACACATCCGTCAGTCTCTATACTCTATAGCCCTGATGGATTGACAGGTTGAGTGTTTTGATTGATTGACGAATGCAGTTCAGGTCTATGAGTGCCGCTGTCAGTCAAAACGCTGTAATGGTGTTGTTAGAGGAGTGTTGCGTAATGCTCGAAATGTTGCTGGACGAGAGCCGATCAATACAAGCCTCCGTCCAACACATCACACCACACCCAGAGGCCTGCACACAACCTGATCGAGGAAGCAATCGCCACTTATGCTTTTCTGCCTGGGTTTACAATATCAAATCAAATTCAAATTTTATTTGTCACATACAAAGTCGTACACGGTATGCAGTGAGATGTTTACACAACCACTCATGACCTTAGAAAGATTAACAACAATAATAATTTAAAGACTTCTCATATAAGTGGTTTTAGGAAAAAAATGCTGCAGTTATTCGTTATTTATTTTTAATAATTAGTTCTATTTATTAGTTGCTTCTCACAAATAGTGAGTTACAGTAGTTACACAATTGCATCATTATAAAAGTGACTAATTACTAAGGAAAGTAACTATTGTGATTTATTATGAGATGAAAAAAAAAATGAATAAATTATTATTATGAAATAATGTAAACTATTCTAAATTTAACTATAGATGGATGGATTGATGGATGGATAGATGATAGATTGATTAATAAAATAGGAATATAGATGAATGAAATATAAATAGATGGATTTCTGGAGGGATGGATTGATGGATGGATAGAAATAGGAAAATGGATGGATGGATGATTGGATAGAAATAGGAAGATATATGCATCGGTGGATGGATGAATGGATGGATAGATGATTGTGGAGAAATAAATGGTTGGATAGAAATAGGAAGATAGATTGATTAATAGAGGAATGGATGGATGGATGGTTGGATAGAAATAAGAAGATAGATAGATAGATAGATAGATAGATAGATAGATAGATAGATAGA
>CAIGQQ010003610.1:8927645-8938399 GCA_903798035.1 Danio albolineatus | reverse complement strand
TATTATTATTATTATTATTATTATTATTATTATTATTATTATTATTAATAATTCAAATTATTATTGCTGGTGTTGAAAACTTATGGACTGCTCCATATTTTGTATGGTGACTGATACAGTATCAATAAAAATACAAATACTTTCATTCCTCAAGGACACAAAAAATAAGGAAAATTATATTATTATTAAAGGAAATCATTAATTATTCATTCGTTTTCTTTTTGGCTTAGTCCCTTTATTAATCAGGGGTCACCACAGCAGAATGAACCACCAACTTATCCAGCATATGTTTTACGCAGCGGATGCCCTTCCAGCTGCAACCCATCACTGGGAAACATCCATACACACTCATTCACACACATACACTACAGACAATTTAGGTTACCCAATTCACCTATACCTATACGCATATATAAGTATGCATGGTATATATATTAAATAATTCATTATAGTTTTATACATATAATAATATATCATAATGCATTGGTTCTCAAACGGTTTTCACTAAGTACTCACTCAGAAAAAAAAAAGTCTCTCCAAGTACCGCCATAATGACCAGTATTGAAATACAGTAGCGTAGTAGGCCTAACTAAGCAGCTACAGCACTGCACAGTTCAAAAAACGTGGCAGATTGATTCTTGTTATTAAGCATATTCATTATTGTCAGCCACTTTAAACATCATAAATAGTTTGAACATGAAGTGCGCACTTTGCTTACAGATAAAAATAAAATAAAATAAAAAAAAACGTCAACGTGCCTTAAAAGGCAAATTAAAAATGCAACACAGGCTCATTGTGAAAACGTAGTCCCGAGTACGTTTCTGGAGACTGCACATTACGTGGTCAGAGGTACGTATGGCTGCGTTTCATTTTTTTTAAACGAACGCTACTGGGCGGTGTGACGCCGTTTCTTCTCGCGCTTACTGGCTGACCGATCGCCTCGTGTGGACGACTTTACCGCTGCAACCAGTTTGTCCCGTTAGCTCGCCGTGTTCGTCGGCGGACTCGAAACGCAGAGAGGAGTTGACCACCACGACGACGCCGTCGTTACCTGTCCACAAAGCAGGTAAGACAAACACAGAATCCATATAATGAAGTAAACCAGTAAACAACAGGGTGAGAACGCGGTGAAGTCTGAAAATGTGGTAAAAATGAGACATGGGGCTTTTGTTTTATTCTGGATTGCTTTTTTGAAAGCTGTTGGTTGGGTTTAGGGAAGTGTGTGTGTGGGTGGGTGGGTCGATCGATAAGATTTTGGTTGGGTTTAGGGAAGGGGGAGGGTTGGTCAGTCCGATCGGATGGTCAGTCAGTCGTTCAGTCAGCCAAAAACGGTCGGCCGACAGCGGCCTCTGGTGGGTTTACGCGAGAACGGCAGGCGTGAACGGCACTCGCGAGAGACATTTGAGATCTAAAAAAAAAAAAAGTGTCCGCAGCAGCCTCTCGTGGACTTGCCAAAGCAAAAAGTGCAAAAAGACGTACCTGACGGGACATATTCCACTGCCTCCAGAAACGTACTCGGGACTACGTTCTCAGAATGAGCCTGGGTTGTAAAAATGGCACTGCTCTTAAAAAGTAAAAAGAAATCCGCTGTTCTTAAATGTAAAGTATTATCATAGTAGCCTATTCATCAAAACCTGGAAATGTTCCTTGGATCCATAAATATAGGCTATATGTCATCATATTCATGGATAAACTTTTTTTGATACATTGTTAAATATACAAATAAGTCATATATACATGCAACGTATATCTTTGAAATCGAAACATTGACTTGTATTTGAAATATGAATTGGATTTACATACTTAAATTAGAAACATTAGGATATAAAAATACGGGATACGCCCTTAACATCCCTTACAAATATGGAGAGGAAATTAGTTTCAAATGACAGAATACATAACAAACAAGAGAAAATTTAAAGTAAAATAAAAGTCTTAGCCTATTAAAATCAATTTACTGATCACGTTGGCGTTATCGTACACGTCAAAGGGTTAAAAGTGTGTTCATTTTTTTGCTTTAATTATTCAGCGATTCCACCGTGTACCACTAGAAGGAAGCCTGTGTACCACTAGTGGTACACGTACCACAGTTTGAGTACCACTGTCATAATAGAACAGTAAATCAGCGTGTTAAAATGATTTCTGAAGGATCATGTCACTGGAGTTATGCTGAAAAATCAGCTTTGAATCACATGAATAAATTATATTTGAGTCTATATTCCATATGAAAGCATTTTTTATGGTTATTATATTTCACAATTTTGATAAAATAACTAATATAATCTGTAGCATCATACTTATTCAGCTTCATCAAAACAAAACACAAGAATTCCTCTGTTTGCATGTTTCAGCATTGTTTCTGGTGCCATTAAGAAGTTGAAATGTACAGAACAAAAGCTGTTCTCGGACATGGTGCTTATCTCACAAATGAATCCACATATTTCCGCTCAAGACTTCTGACGGGTGCTGGGATGAGCTCCAGTTAAAATGCCATCTATTCATTCAGCTCTGATTCAGGAATTCAGTCCTAAATGAGCTTTTTCCCTGAAGTGGTTCCCTGAAGTCCCTGCCCCTTGAGTGTTTGTTTATGAATATTTTGTCTTATTAGATTTCAAATGCTTATTAATGTGTAGTTGTGTATTTATTCACAGGGTTAATGAAAGGCCATCCCATGATCCTCAGCGCTTTACTGTAACCAACTTCACAAGACAAGATAGTTCAACAAAAATGATAATGATTAGTTAAATTAGGTCATTTATTATTAGTTATTTAAACACCCCCAGGAGGGGCGTCTCGGTGGTGCAGTGAGTACGATCAATCAGTTGACGTTACTGTGAGGAGTTTGCATGTTCTCCCCGTGTTCGTGTGGTTTTCCTCCAAGTGCTTCGGTTTCCCCCACAAGTCCAAAGACATGCGGTATAGGTGAATTGGGTAAGCTAAAATTGTCCGTAATATGTATGTGTGTGAATGAGTGTGTATGGATGCTTCCCAGTGATCGGTTACAGCTGGAAGGAGCATCCGCTGCGTAAAACATATGCTGGATAAGTTGCTGGTTCATTCTTCTGTGGCGATCCATGATTAATAAAGGGACTAAGCCCAAAAGAGAACGAACGAACGAACGAACGAACGAAGTCCACCTTAGTGGGTTCCACACAATTTCTTCATGTAAATAGATTGAAGCTAAAACAAATAAGCTGAATTGTTTCAACTCGTTTTAATTAAGTAAATTAAACAAGCAGTAAAAGTTGCATCTTATATGAATGAGTAAATTATTCGTAAATTAACATTTTTGGGTGTACTTTTCCCTTTACTATGACAGCCTTATTTTTGTCAGCTTTTAAAAGCCTCCACGCATTTGTGTACTTACAGTCTGCATTATTCATGCTCATCTCTGCATGTGTGCTGTATGTCGGCCTGCCTCGCCCGCATCATTTCTGACAGCTGAGAGAGATGTATTTTCGTTCTTTATTACACTCATTAAAATACTCATTAAATTAAAAAAAGAAAACTATTTCATAAAAAGGTGCTAGTAAAGCTCATTTTCAATAGCAGAACACAAAACACTTCTGACACCATATTCCTTCAAAAATGTTTTGCAGTTGTATAGCTTTAAACATATGAAAATCAATTAAAAGCTTTGATTAAATCACAGCAGTGAACACTCTTTCAACAGTATAGTTTTTCTCAGTTGTTTCTCTTCTGCTGATATAAAGTAAATGGCCATTTAAGCTTTTCCCAAAATAAAATGTAACATTTAACATTTTCACTTTCACTGACATATTTAAATACCAAAATGAAAGTCTGCACAGAACAATGCACACAAAATAAACAAAATATTTAGTAAATCTCTGAATATACTTTGTATGAAAATCAGAGAACAAATATTACATTCGCTTCTAACACCAAGATTTAAAACGGAAATAAAAGCATTACTTACCATAATGCCATGTAAAATGTGCTATTGTAAGAGTTACAACCTGCTCAAAAGTAACATAACATAAGAGACACAATGCAGACTGTGTATATTGTAAAGAGAAATCATTTATTAACAAATAGCATAATTAACAAAGGATATCTAAAGCAAACAAAGATAGTATGGTCACACTTTACAAAAAGGTTCTTTAGTTAATGTTAATTCATGTATTTACTAGCATGAACAAACAATGAACAACACATTTACTACAGTATTTGTTTGTGTTAGTTAACATTAGTTAATGAAAATACAGTTGATCATTGTTCACGTTAACTCACGGTGCATTAATGTTAATAAGCATGGACTTGGATAATAATAATGCATTAGTAAATGTTCAATTATGATTAATAAATGCTGTACAAGAGTTGGTTATGATTAGTTCATGTTAGTAAATGCATTAACTAAAGTGTTACCGATAGTATAAGTGAAAGTCAAGAGGTGAATGGCATATGCATTTGCATATGATAGTGAACTAAGCTTGTGATTCAGACTAAAACAAAAAATAACCTAAATGACAGACAGGAGGTCCGGCTAATCGAGCTTCCTTCTTGCGTCAAATGATGGCTCTTTAAAAGAAACCAGATAACGGGTCTCAGATGTCATGACCCACCCACAAATCACCAACCAGGCTCTTCAAATCA
The DNA here is from genome assembly GCA_903798035.1 of Danio albolineatus. Taxonomy (NCBI): domain Eukaryota; kingdom Metazoa; phylum Chordata; class Actinopteri; order Cypriniformes; family Danionidae; genus Danio; species Danio albolineatus. The sequence goes on along the minus strand of CAIGQQ010003610.1, from coordinate 8,933,785 downwards.
CAAAATCAAACAAACAAAACAACCAGCTCCAGCACGTGACCTAACAGTAAGTCTCCAGCTTTTTTGGTTAACAGGATAGATCACAGGTGTCAAACTCAGTTCCTGGAGGGCCACAGTTCTACACAGTTTAGTTCCAACCCTGATTAAACACATATATTCAAACTAATTTAGTCCTTTAGGCTTGTTTGAGACCTGGATGGATGGATGGATGGATGAATGGATGGGGATGGATGGATGGATGGGGATGGATGGATGGATTGATTGATTGATGGATGGATGGATGGATGGATGGATGGATGGATGGATGGATGGATGGGGATGGATGGATGGATGGATGGATGGATGGATGGATTGATTGATTGATTTAGTTTGTAATTTCTTGTACTGTCAGTGCTTGTTTTTCACCCATTAGTTTATTATTTCATTGATTGTGTTCACCTCTGCCTTATATGCTAGATAGATAGATAGATAGATAGATAGATAGATAGATTGATTGATTGATTGATTGATTGATTGATTGATTGATTGATTGATTAATTTATCAGTTACTAAGTTAATTTTCCAGTATTGGCTTCAAATAAATAAGAAAGAAAGAAAGAAAGAAAGAAAGAAAGAAAGAAAGAAAGAAAGAAAGAAAGAAAGAAAGAAAGAAAGAAAGAAAGAAAGAAAGAAAGAAAGAAAGAAAGAAAGATCTGAGTGACTCTGAAGCCTGTGGTCAGAGCCAGTGAGGTTATGTGGTGCGACCAGGCCATAGTCCGCAGGGGCCTGAAGCTCTTGAGTGGAGACACCGTGGGGCTAATGGAGCCGCACACCCACTGCCTGAACCTCAAGAGCTGGAGAGAGCGTGATGAGCCTGAGGGACTGAGTAAATATGAATGAGCTCTTTCCTCCCACGTGCTCCTCGCTGCAGCAGTCATTGATGTTGTTTTGACATCTGAGTGAGAGAACAAAAGCAGCAGCGCCTGAAGAGGCCTGATCTCTTCATCCACGCTGACCAACATGTGGCGTGAGATGAAGCGCAGCTGGAATAGAATGCATGGCTCTGAAAAACGTCACAGAAATTCAGAATGTGAAGGCTAACATCTAATGCGTTAAACAAAATCTGTGTCTTCCTATCTGTCTTAGCAGTGTGTAAAATCATGCTAGAAGTCTTAAGAAAACATGATAACGTGTTCGCATTGTTAATTCATGCTAGAGCAACCTGTTCAAATTTATAAAGTTAGACTGTGTAAGAACCTGTTAAACACATGCTAGCGTTGTTTTAAAGATTTGAAAAAACGTCCTTGCATTGTGTTAAAAATTAAACTAGCAACCTGTTAAAACATGCTAGCATTGTGTTAGCTAATGTTAGAAGCATCCTAGACATCTGAACAACAATGTAAGAACATGTCAAAGCATGCTATCATTGTTTTAAATATTGTAAAAACGTCCTAGCATTGTGCTGAAAATGAAACTATTCAAAACATGTTAGTGTTGTGTTGGCTAATAAGTCCAATAGTGCTAATAAAGTTAGGAAGTAAATAATATAGAAACAAACTTATTCTGTAAAAAGCAGGTTAGCATTGTTTTAGTAATGTAAGAATGTTATCAAACTGGTAAAACGTGTTAGCATTGTCTTAAATCATGTTGGAAACATAATAACAAACTGCTAAGATATGTTAGCATAGTTTTAAACAACACTGGAAGCATACAGTATTAGAAAAAAAGACACTTAAATATCTGTCTGCCTCTCTATCTGTCTTATCAATGTGAAATCATGCTAGAAAACTAAAGAAAACGTAAAGTCTTAGCATTAATTCATGCTAAACCAACTTGTTAAAAGCTTGATAGCTTGGTTAATGTTAGACATTGTCAGAACCTGTTAAAACATGCTATGCATATAATATATCATATTAGAAATCTGCAGAAAACATGATAGAATATGTTAGCATTGTTATCATTGTCATGCTAGACAAATCTGTTAAAATGGTTAGCAAACATGCTGGTGTTGTTTTAAATATTGTTTAAATCATGCTAGCACTGTTCTGAAAATGTTAGAAATTTAGCAACCTGTTAAAACATGTTAGCATTGTGTTGGCTAATGCTCGAAGCATCCTAGGAATCTATTAAAATATGCTAGCATATGTTTAAAAATAGAATTAAAAACATGTCATTAACCTGGAAAGAGTCCAAGTACCGTGCTAAATAAAGTCAGGAAGTGAATAATGTTAGAAGCAAACTAATCCTTTTAAAACATGTTAGCATTGTTTTAATCATAGAAGCATATTAGAAAACTAGCATTGTTTTAAATCACTCATATTATAGAAAAAAAAGGCTTTGCAGTCTCTAGCAGTGTGAAATCATGCTATAAGTCTGAGGGAAACATGATATAATGTGTTAGCATTGTTAAGTCATGCTTAGGCAACCTCTTATAACATACTATCATTGTTTTAAAAATTGTTAAAAATGTATTGTGCTGAAAATGCTAGAAACATGTTAAAACATGCTAGCATCGTTAGCTATTGTTAGAAGCATCCCAGAAGACTTTACAGTAAAATATATATCTGTCTGTCTATCTTATCTGCCTTGACAATGTGAAATCATGCTATAAATCTGCAGGAAACATAATAAAATATGTTAGCATTATTGAATCACGCTAGAGCAACCTGTTAAAACATGCTAGCATTGATTTAGATATTGTAAAAAATGTCCTAGCATTGTGTTGAAAATGTTAGAAACTTTAGCAAGATATTAAAACATGCTAATATTGTGTTAACTAATGTTAGAATCATCGTATAAATTATGATAAAAAACATGGTAAAAAAACATGGTAGCGTTGTTTTTAATCATGTTAGAAGCATATTAGCAAACTGGAAAGACTTATTAGCAATGTTTTAAATCATCCTTGAAACGTGTTATACATGCTAGCACTGTTAAATGATCTCAGAAACATGTTAGCAACTTTCTAAAACATTCTAATGCATAGCTGTAGTTGCATTGTGCTAATTCATATTAGAAATATCCTAGCATTGTGTTGAAGCTTGCTAGAAAGGTGCTGCAGCCTGTTAAAATAACCACACAGATACCAAATCACTCCAGTCAATGACTTCCCTGCAGTTTTGTAAACTTGTATTGGTTCTGTTGCAATATAGATTGAAGAAAAACAATATATATTGCAGGGTCATTTTGTGGATTTTCTGAAGCGATGTCTTGTTTTCGACTGAGTTTGTGTGTGAGTGTGTGTTTCCTCTGATTCAGAAGGAAAGTCCAGAGCAGCAATTATCCACAGTGAGCAAATAAACTGTATTACGAACTTGCATGATGAGCTGCAATTATCTTGTTTGTGGAAAGCAAAGTAAAATTTGGGAGCATCCCAGCCCTGAGCGCTGCTCTCTGTGGATGTTCACATGTACAGTAGATAATGGTTGTGTGTTTTGACACAATATCTGGCAAAAGGTTTGGGTGGATTGTTTAAGAGTTAGGGTCAGGCATTTCTGCTTCATTTACCGCTGTCTAAGTTTAAGAGTAATTTAATAACTTAATTATTTTTAGCTGTAATAAAACTTGAATAAACATCATTGTCATCAATACTGCTACTACTACTAATAGTATAAATAATAACAACAACAACAACAACTATTATTATTATTATTATTATTATTATTAATAATAATAATAATAATAATAATAATAATAATAATAATAATAATATATTATATTATTATTAATAATAACATAATAATAATAATAATAATAATAATAATAATAATAATAATAATAATAAAATGAATAATACAAATAATAGAGTAATACTACTACTACTACTACTACTACTACTAATATTAATAATACAAATAATTAAGTAATAATCATAATAATAATAATAATAATAATAATAATAATAATAATAATAGTAATAGTAATAATAATAATAGTTGTTGTTGTTATCACTAATCCTGTTATTATTAATAATAAATAAAATTAATAGTAAAAGTAAAAACATTTATAGTTATATTAAAAACAACAACAACAACAATAACAATAATAATAATAATAATAATAATAATAATAATAATAATAATAATAGTTGTTGTTGTTGTTATTTTATACAGTATATTTCAAATATTATATAGTATCATTATTATGAGTATTATTGTAGGTATAATTGTTGATGTTTTCTTATAATTATTATTCATTTTATTATATCATTTTATTATTATTATTAGTAGTAGTAGTAGTAGTAGTATTGTTTTTGTTGTTGTTATTATTATTATTATTATTATTATTATTATTATTAAATAAAATATTAAAATGACTCAATCAGTTAATATAAAAACCTAGAAAATATTAATAATACTGAACATAATTTTGTAAGACTCAAACTTAACTCTTGTAACACCAGTAATGAAAAAGGTATAATAATATACAGTTGAAGTCAGAATTATTAGCCCCCCTTTGATTTTTTTTTGTTCTATTATTTTCTATTATTTTATTTAATTTTTTTTTCCCGGCTAGGATATAAGCAGTTTTTAATTTAAGAACCATTCTAAGGTCAAAATTATTAACCCCTTTAAGCTGTTTTTTTTCCGATAGTCTACAGAACAAATGATCGTTGTACATTAGCTTGCCTTATTATCCTAACCTGCCTAGTTAACCTAAATGGTTAAGCCTTCTTATAGCACTTTAAGCTGTATAGAAGTGTCTTGAAAAATATCTAGTAAAATATTATGTACTGTCGTCATGGCAAAGATAAAATAAATCAGTGATTAGAAATGAGTTAATAAAACTATTATGTTTAGAAAGGTGTTGAAAAAATCTCTCTGTTAAACAGAAAGTGTGGAAAAAAATAAACGGGGGCGAATAATTCAGGAGGGCTAATAATTCTGACTTCAACTGTATATACATTTTATGGTATTTTACATCTGCCTTTTGCGTTCAAGCTTAAACAATGAAGAAATTAATTACAGTAAGGGATTTGATAATTAAGCTGTATCAGGATTTTGCTGTTATTTAACTAATCTAGAGGTCTTATGGTATATTCTTCTAAAAGAAAAAGACAAAAGCTGTGTGTTCAGACTTTGGCTGTCAGTGTGTGCAGAGAGATCTTTATTTTTCCTCCTTTTTTCTTTATTCTCATCCTTGTGATTTGTAAGTTGATGTTCGCTGGCTTGATTTCACTCATATTTCATTCACTGTCAGCCGGTCATTCTAGCAAATGCGTCTTCAAGACATTACACCAATGTTTCTTTTACAGGTTATTAAAGCTGGCGTATCAAACAGACGGAGACCGTAACCTCGCGTGTTTTATTCTAATGAAACACTGTGATATCTGTTTGCAGCTGGCCAGTTTCACACACACACACGCACGCACACACACACACACACACACACACACACACACACTCAGGCAGGATTATAAATAGCCTAAATCAATAATAAATGACGGTGTATTTCACATATTTGGAGTTGGGCTTCAGTGCCCTGAGGGGGAAGGATGAAAATATCATTCTTGCAGTCTGTATTCCAGCTCTGTGGTTCTCCCTGGAGTACGGCGAGGCTTCTTGTTTATACTGTCGCATCCATCTTTTATTTATTTGCCTCATCTGTTTGGCTGCAGATTTTCTCCATTCAGAGCTGATCATTAGAGGAGCTGCATTATTTACCATTCTGGCTGAAAGCAGGAGAGAAATGGAGACAGAAGCAGTGTCCTGTATGCATACGGCTGTTTTAGCACATTTAAAGCAGCACTGGAGGAAGTGACGGTGTGTTTGATAGAGGTCGATGGTTGTTTTTTGTTTTATTTTAAGATCAGTAATGATTGGTTTAATACTCGAGTGTTCTTTAGTAGCCGATTCTGAAATGATTAGACTGCTGTGCAATGCAAATGCATGTTAATAATTAAATATACATAAAAGTTATTATAAAATAGTTTATTATTATTGTTAATTTGATATAGCTGTGTTTATTTATTTATTTTAATTTGTTGTGTTTTTTAAGTTTTTATTTGTGCAATATATTTTTAAAATAGTTATATTTTAAGAAATGTGTAAATATAAAAAAGGAAAACATTGGTAACCAATATTTAAATGGATCATTCTTGTTTTTACTTGAACCTAATAATAATAATAATAATAATAATAATAATAATAATAATAATAATA
>CAIGQQ010003610.1:8878744-8900264 GCA_903798035.1 Danio albolineatus | reverse complement strand
TATATTGTACAAACGTGATATTATATTGTAAGAACGTGAAAAGTATAGTGTACAAATTTGATATTATATTGTACGAACGTGAAAAGTATATTGTACAAACGTGATAAAGCTCAGATTTTTTTTTACCTGGGTGGCAGCTCTACGCTTCCGTATAAACCAATTGCAGAAGACTATCAAAACTAAATTATGAACCTTTGAAGTAGCAATTGGGGCAGTTGGAATTCTGTCAAGTAAGCGTATTATTTGACATATCTGCTGTTCGTTTATATTTGTGCATGTCCTTTTTTTTCTCTCAGAAGTGAGTCGCTCCACATTTTGCGTTGAACCCTGTGAGTTTGTCAGCGCGGCTTGTCTTTCTATGAACAGAACAAACACTCCTCTATTCATCTGAGCGTGGCCTGTGGAAAACCGGGGCTTTTCTGACGTAATCAGCATGCAGCTCAGATGTTTCCCCAACACCTCATTATCCGTGGCATCCCAGCAGAGGGTCATAGGTTCAGTCAGGGACACTGTTCTGCACAGGGTGGCGTTGGGGCATGTGCCTGGAGCAGCACGGTGCTTCACAGGAAAGGCCCCTGTTTGGGTGAAAAAGATGAATTTTCAGGCATGTTGGTATTTAAAAAGTGTCACATTTTGGGGTGCTCGCACTGAAGTCATTTTAAAGGGATAGTTCACCCAAAAATGTAAACTCTGGCATCATTTACTCACCCGTAACTTGTTCGAAAACGATTCTATTTTTTAAATTCTGTTGAACACAAAGCGTATATATATAAAAAAGCTGTTTGCTAGGGCTAATCGAAATTGAATCGCAATTGCAATTTGAAACGTTGCAGTTAGCTAATCACAAGAGGCTGCGATATGAAATGTATATCATTTAATTTACCCCATCCAGACCGAATGCGTGACTGCTGTCTGTGTGTGACTTGCTAGCCACTTGAGCGAGCACACTTTCATTCTGCCCAATCAGAATTGCACGAACTATGCAGAACGCCAAAGGCAAAGCGCAGATGAGTGAGATGATGGCGTCTACCGCTTCAGAAGCATTTATAGGCGAATTAATATCAAAGAAAAAAGGCATGTCGGTAATATGGGAATATTTTAGGGACAGACACCGAACAAAACCAGGTAACTTGTAAGAGCTGTCGCAGAATCGTTGCCACATCGCGAGGAAATACAACAACCAGCATCTACAAAAGCACCACAGACGGCTAAATGAGTGTCTCGCTTAAACAAATTTAAATAAAAGTTGGAGTAAGGTAATATCTTTTCAGTTTTTTTTTTAACTAACACTCACTGCATTTTAGCAGCTTGAAGCTACGATACAGAATATTGAGCTGAAGTTTTTTTTACAAAATTAAACCGCAAATCAAATCGCACTTGCAATATCTATCAAAAAAAAAACACACAATTAGATATTTTCCCCAAATAGCACAGCCCTGCTATCCCATAGCAGGACTTATATCCCATCCCATAGTGGACTTCCATAATATAAATTTTTTCAACTATGAAAGTTAGTTGGCCAAAATTGAATTTGATTCCGTTTTACATGTTACAGGCATAGATTAATTAACGTCATTGCTCTCCATATTTCCTCTGGAGTTTCATGTAATTTTGAGTGTTTTATTTTTGATTTGTCGACTTTAACTGCAGTTTGGCACTTTCACTTTCATCCAGCAACATTTCATTCATGCTCCCATGACAAACTGAGGTATCGGATGCGAGTATGAAGTAAGGACTGGTGTTTTAACAGAATTTGAGACACACCAAAAAAAAACAACAACAACAAAAAAACTCTGCATTTCGCAATGTGTTTGTGTCTGTGCTTCTTTACTGACTCGGTAGGTGCAAAGAAAAGTGTCAAACAGCTGTGTATGGAATATCCTGATGTAAAATGCGACAAAAAGTCCTACATGATGGTAATAGTTTAATCGTGGTGTTTATATGTCTGTACTGCACTTCAATAATGCGACTAAAATACATATACACCACATGTCATAACTCGATTTCTGCTTAGCTTGATTATGACTTTAGTCGGGTTAAGGTCATCAAAAATGGCTGTTTACCTGGTAGACTCTTAGAGATAGAGAGTATTGTCTTAATTGGATCAAAATTGGAATATTGGTGTCCATGTAAACATACACACTGTTAAGTTGAATTGTAGATAAATAATGATAATAATAATAATGATGATGATGATGATGATGATGATGATGATGATGATAATAATAATAATGATGATGATGATGATGATGATGATGATGATAATAATAATGGGTGCCACGGTGGCGTAATGGGTAGCAAGTTCGCCTCACAGCAAGAAGGTCGCTGGTTCAAGCCTCGGCTGGGTCAGTTGGCATTTCTGTGTGGAGTTTGCATGTTCTCCCCGTGGTTGCGTGGGCTTCCTCCGGGTGCTCCGGTTTCCCCCACTGTCCAAAGATATGTGGTACAGGTGAATTGGGTAAGCTAAATTGTCCATAGTGTATGAGTGTGAATGAGTGTGTATGGATGTTTCCCAGAGATGGGTTGCAGCTGGGTAGGGCATCCGCTGCGTAAAACAAATGCAGGATAAGTTGCCGGTTCATTCAACTGTGGCGACCCCAGATTAATAAAGGGACTGAGCCGACAAGAAAATTAATGATTGAATGAATGAATGAATGAATAATAATAATAATAATAATTTAATAAACAATAATAATTTTACTTTTTTTTTATGCATGCATTTTTTTTTTGTCTGGCCCTCTGTGGGTATGTGTGTGTCTGTGTGTGTCTGTGTGAAACAGAGAACCAGCCCAAATGTTTTAGTGATCACTGTACAAGCGGATGCTATTGTTTCAGACAGGACGGTTGGTGCAGTAGGGATGCCTTGACTTGCTCTCTGTAGAGTTGCACCTGCACCCATTTCCTGACTTAAATGTGATGCATTGCTGATAGATAGCAGTGTAGAGTGCTGGCTGTCCCAGGATGCATCACTCCTCACAAGGTACATAGTGTAATGGCTGGCCGCCGCATTCATGGCCTTGCTGAATCAATCTCCATCAGTTCATGCTGTAGAGAGAGAGAGAGAACGTGTGGGTGTGTATCCTCGTGCATGTTCGGCCAGTGCTGTGCGTGTCAGCAAATCCCCTTTTTTTTGCAGAACTAGTGCTGCAGGGGTGATTATTTCTCTTTACGCTTATATTGCATCATTCTAATTGGGTAGAAATGCATATCCCCTCCGTCCCCAGCGTGTCTCCTAACTGCAACATGCAGTGCTCTGGCTGTTATTAATGTCCTAACAGTCTCCCTAAGTGTGTGCCAAACGTCTATCCTCAGAGAGCACAGCAAAGAACAGGATTACCCCCGGCCAGTCGGCAAACTCTTAACGCAAATGTTACCTAATCCTCTCTGTAAGAAATAATTATGCTAGTAAACAAACTGTAGCTCCACATCTGGGGTTTGCGCACGAGGAAGGCTCATCCCACCTCCACACGCTCTGTGCTGAGATCGAGGTGCCAGCTGAGTGGATTTCACAATTCTCGCTTCAGCTGTGCACCATTCACAATTTAACAGAGGAAGCTGCTTAAAATCCCAAAGCTGAGTTGAATGTTAAAGCAGGCAAGCAGAATTAAAATGAACAACTGAAACCAAAAGAATTTTTTAAAACGTGTTCACTTGGTCAACTGGAAAATGAAGGTTTATAAATTGGATGGATGGATGTATGTATGCACGGATAGATGGACAGATGGAAGAGTGTATGGATGGATGGATAGGTAGATGGATGGGGGAGGGATGGATGAATGGATTATTGGGTGGATGGAGGACAGAAGGACAGATGAATGGACGGATGGATGGTTAGACAGATGGATGGAAGGAAGGGTGAATGGATGAATAGATGGACAGAAAAAAGAGTGAATTGATGAATTGAAGAAATGGTAGATGGATGGATGGATGTATGGACAGACGGATAGGTGGATGGAAGGATGAATGGATGTAAGGAAGGATTGATGGGTGGATGGAGGACAGAAGGACAGTTGGACGGATGGATGGATGGATGGATGGACGAACGAATGGAATGGATGGATGGGCAGAAGGAGGAGTGGGTGGATGGGATGGATGGGTGGATGGAGGACAGAAGGACAGATGAATGGACAGATGGATGGTTAGACAGATGGATGAAAGGAAGGGTGAATGGATGGATGGACAGAAGAAAGAGTGAATTGGTGCGTTGGTGGTGAGGTGAAATATGATAAACAGATTGATCTGTAGTGTGAATGGATGAATGGATGGATGAATGGATGGACAGGAAAAAAGTTGGATTTACAGATGAGCCACTAAAAGGTACATGCATTGGTATGTTTGTGGATGATGGATGGAAAGATGATGAATGGGTTCATGAATAACTGAGAGATATATTGTGTGGGTTGATGGATGGATGGACAGAAGAAAGAGTGAATTGATGAATTGAAGAAAGGGTAGATGGATGGACGGATGTGTTGATAGACGGACAGGTGGATAGAAGGATGAATGGATGGAAGGAAGGATGGATGGATGGATGGATGGATGGATGGACAAAAGGAAGGGTGGATGGTTGGATGGATGGATCTAGGCCGGATGGATGGATGGACTGATGTATGGAAGGATGGACTGACAGATGGACAGAAGGAAGGGTGAATGGGTGGATAGATGGATGACTGGATTGAGTGATGATATACTGATGGATGGATGGAAGGATGGATGGTGGATGAATATACAGTATGGGTTGGTGGGTGAATAAATAAATAGTTGGAAAGATGATGGACTTCTGTATGAATAGATGGAAGGGTTGATGGATGGAGGGATGAATGGGTCTACGGTGTATGTATTGACAAATGATTGATTTTCATTCTTTTATAACTTGTCTTAACTCATTTTAATCTGTTTTTATCTGTTTTTTATTATTTGTTTTTATTTTCTTATACTTAAATTTTATTCCTGTTTATGTAAAGCACTTTGAATTGCCACTGTGTATGAAATGTGCTATATAAATAAACTTGCCTTGCCTTGCCTTGATGTATGGATGGATGGGCTGATTACCCTGAATGCATTGATTATGCTACAAATATCCCATTCCAGTCATACCAATTCATCTTGCTTTAATACAGTTTAAATGTTCACTAATACATTAAAGAGGACCATGTGAGATATGTTCAAGCTAGTCATTGTTCCCTTCTGATCTTTTTTCAGCAAATCAAAATGAGTCCATTCTGAATAAAAGAGGCATTAAAACTGTATTTATTAATTCAATCAGAGTTTCTGTTTGCCAGTGTGCTGAGGTTTTCTTTGGCATTTTGATTACTGCTAATAGTTTTTTTTGTGTTTGTTTGGCCACTGGGCTTTGTTTGGACTGGGCGGTGGATGCAAATATGTTTCGCCTGTCTCTTGATGCCAAAAACACAGATAAACAGCCCTCTTATCGCAGCTTATTTGTGCAAAGTTTAACGTGGAGGAAGTAGTTCACTAGTTGACTGCTTCCTGTTCGGCTGAGTGTAGGCCGCTAAAGAGCGTAGTGGTCAATTCCAGGGGCCGGGTATCAACAGCTCCTTTGTGGCCAAGGATTTGCGTCATAAATATGATTTTATGAAATGATTTAGTCGGGATTAAAGAGCGTTTCTTTTCCATGATATCAAATAGGCTTTGACGCTGGCCTTTGTGTGGCCTCAGGGCTTCCGCTGTGGGCTTTTGTTTGGCCTGCTAAGGGGTCAGGGGAGCATCCTTGAACTTGTGGCATTTGGGGCATCATGACGTCCCATGAGTGGAGCTGACACTTCAGTCATGAATGTGGTCAGTGTTCCCCCTAAAACCCCTCTTATTCAGCAATGCGCAAGGTCCCACGCCAGCAGTCTGGATGTAATATGGTGTCAGGGGCTATTTATTGCAGACCGCATGTCAGCTTTTTTCCACCTTGGTCAAAGTTTGAGCCTGGCAATGTTCTGGAGATATAATAATCATAATAATTCCTTACATTTATATAGCGCTTTTCTGGGCACTCAAAGCGCTTTACACAATGGGGGGGATCTCCTCATCCACCACCAGTGTGCAGCATCCACCTGGATGACGCGACGGCAGCCATTATGCGCCAGACCGCACACCACACACCAGCTGATTGGTGGAGAGGAGACAGTGATGAAGCCAATTGTGACATGGGGATGATTAGGAGGCCATGATGGACAGAGGCCAGTGGGCAGATTTGGCCAGGAAACCGGGGTTAAACCCCTACTCTTTTTCGAAGAACATCCTGGGATTTTTAATGACCACAGAGAGTCAGGACCTCGGTTTAACGTCTCATCCGAAAGACGGCGCTCACTGAGCAGTATAGAGTCCCCTTCACTATACTGGGGCATTAGGACCCACACAGACCGCAGGTTGGGCGCCCCCTGCTGGCCTCACTAACACCACTTCCGGCAGCAACCCAGCTTTCCCATGTGGTCTCCCATCCAGGTACTGACCGGGCGCAGCCCTGCTTAGCTTCAGTGGGCGACCATGTGAGAGTTGCAGAGAGATAGCTGCCGACATATATTATAATGTATAATATATATAATAAATAGGTTCAGTCTAAATTGGTGTTCATTTCAAATCTTATTGTTTAGTTCAGAGTTCATTTGCCAAAATCTACAGAGATGGATGAATAGTGGAATGATAGATGCATCGATGGGTATTTGAATGATGGAAAGATGCATTGATTGAAAAAAATAAGTTGATAGACTATCATTGATGGATGGATGGATGGATGGATGGATCGTGGAAAGATGGATGCAAGGGTGAGCATTAAATGCTGGAAAATGCATTGAATGAATGAATAAATTGACGCTGGTTAATTGATGGATTTTTGATGGATGGATGAATATTTGGTGTGTTGAAAGATAATCCATTGATTGAATAAATAAATTGATAAAATCCAATTAATAGATGGATTTTTGATGCTTGGACGAATGGATTCATGGATTCTGGAAAGATGCATTGATGGAATAAATAAATTGATAAACTGATTAATAGATAGATTTTGGATGGATGGATGGATGCATTTTTGGGTTATTGAAAGGTGCATTGATTAAATAATAAATTGATGTAATATACTCATTGATGTAGTTTTGATGGTTGGTTGGTTGGATGGATGGATGAATTAATGGATATTTTAATTATGCTTTATTTTTTTTAATTATTTAGTTAAAGCTGCATTGATTCAATAAATACATTTATAGACTCATGAATGGATGGATGGATAGTGGAATGATGAAAGCATAGGTAAGCATTTGAATGATGGAAATATGCATTGATTGATTAAATAAATTGATAGATGCTGATTAATAGATGGTTGTTTGATGGATGGATGAATATTTGAATTATGGAAAAATGCATTGATTGAATAAATAAGTACATTGATTGACTCATTAGTGGATAGATTTTTGATGGTTGGATAGATGAATGGATAGATATTTGAAGTATGGAAAAATGCATTGATTCAACAAATAAGTAAATTGATTGATTAGTGGATAGATTTTTTGATGGTTGGATGGATGGATGGATGGATGGATGGATAGATATTTGAATTATTGAAATATGCATTAATTCAATAAATAAATTGATAGATTCATTGATGCATGAAGGGGATGGATGGATAGATGTCGGAAAGATGGATGTAAGGGTACAATTTGAATGATGGAAATATGCATTGATTGAATAAATAAATTGATAGACGCTGATTAATAGATGGATTTTTGATGGTTGGATGAATAGATATTTGGATGATGGAAAGATGCATTGATTGAATACATTGATAGACTGATTAACAGATAGATTTTTGATGGATGAATGGATATTTGGATTATTGAAAGATGCATTGATGCATGGATTTTTGAGGATGGATAGTGGAAAGATGAATGCATGTGTGGACATTAAAATGATGGTTAGATGCATTAATTGAATAAATAAATGTGTAGATGCTGATTAAAAGATAGACGTTTGATGAATGGATTGATGAATAGTGGAAAGATGGATTCATGGATGGGTATTTGGATGATAGAAAGATGTATTGATTGAATAAATAAATTGAGAGATCTGATTAATAGATGCATTTTTGATTGATGGATGGATGGATTGAGCAGATGGGTAAAAAAAATTCAATTCAATTCTATAATGCTTTTACAATTTAGATTGTGTCAAAGCAGCTTCACATGGATTATAGTAAATTGAAACAGTGTCAGTCCAGTTTTCAGCGTTGAAGATCAGTTTAGTTCAGATCAGAGTGGTTTGATATTCACTGTTGAGGGTTCAAACACTGAAGAGTAATCCATCAATGCGCAGCTCCACAAGTCCTGAACCATGCAAGCCAGTGGTGACAGCGGCGAGGAAAAAACTTCACCAATTGGCAAAAGTGAAGGATTAATAAACCTTGAGAGAAACCAGGCTTAGTTGGGCACGACCATTTCTCCTATGGCCAAACATCTTTTGCAGAGCTGCAGTCTAGGTGCTGGAGGCTGGAGAGCACTGGACGTCTATCGTAAAGAAGCTGCAGGTGGAGGGTCACCGAAAACAATGCAAGGACACGTCTGTCACTGGGGTCTTACAGGGATCGGTCTCATGCTCTCCACTCCTGCATGACCACCACAGCAGCTGCTCAGGATACGGCCTGGTCCACGATTATGGAAACCACGGGAATAATAATAATTAAAAAAAGACTAGCATAAGCGTAGATGCTGTTAAAAAAATAATAAATCGATGAACAAATGGTTGGTGGAAAGATGGATGGATAGTGGAAGGATGGTTTGATGGCTAGATGATGGAAAGGTGACTTGATAAACAGATAGATAAGGTTTAAAGATGAATGAATGAACAGATTAATAAATATGTAGCTACATCAATGGATGAATTGTTGGAGGGATAGTAGACTGATGGATGAATATTGTGAAAGTAAAAAAGTGAAGTGCTAGACAGAATTCTGAGAATGACAACCTACATTTTTTCACTGTAAACTATAAGACTGGCTTCAAAAATTGTAAATACACTAGTATTTTACTGTAAAATCACACACTGTAAAATAGTTTATGGCAAAAGTAAAAAAATACTTTTGTTGCTTTATTTCATATGTTAATAAAGTTTAGTCTTAAGTTTAACTTTATATTTTTAGTCAGCTTGACTGATGTAAGTTAAGAAAAGTTAATTTGATTCAACTAAAAGAGTAAAGTCAGCAAGATTTTATTTTTTACAGTGCATAAAACCATAAGATTTATTATCTAAGATTTGCAGTTTTCACTGCACATAGCCGGGGAACTTACTACTTTTAAGAGAACAAAGCTGTCTTTAACACTTACAATACAATATGTGAGACAATGCAGTTTATTGAGGTGTTCACACGCTTGCAGCTATGTTTTATCAAGGAACATTTACCTAATGCCTTGGCTTATTCTAATTATGCACTGTAAAAATAAAAATAAAAAGAAGAAGAAAGCATAAAATGCCTTTTAATGATGCCCTACTTATTCTTGTTTGGGATTTCATTGCTCATTTATACTGCACACCTTTTGGGCCTCGCAAACACTACTCCAGTCGTAAATCCACTTAACTTTTCAACACAGGCCTCCTCTCTGCAGATTATAATTGCTCAGTTCCTCAGTTTTGTTCAGATTTATCTGTTCTCAGAGCGAGTGAGAGAGAGAGAGAGAGAGAGAGGGGGGGGGGGGGAGAGGGAGAGAGGGAGAGGGAGAGAGAGAGGGAGAGAGAAAGAGATTGTTTGAGGAGGATCTGAAAACCTGAGCTCTTCCTGATTCCAGTGACTCTGTTGCTTCGCCAGCAGTGATTTTTGACCAAGATCTGTGGGAGGAACATGAGGTTTCTTTCCTCTGTTTGTTTTGATGTCTGGTATGATGCTGACGCAGTACTGTACGCTGTGTGCACATGTTTGAGATGCTTGTGATTGGACAGTCTCTTCTTACTCTAATTGTTTTGTGGTACAGGCAGGATTTTGATATGGCTCATGTGAATTCCGCGATCACGATCTGGACCTGCAATTTGTTTTATCTTCTTTCAGATGCAATACAGTGTGTCCCGTACAATGCAATGCAATACGATACGATACTATATATATTACACCATCATTTTTTATTTATATTGTTAGATATGATTAAATGCATTATACATGCATATATATATATATATATATATATATATATATATATATATATATATATCCTTGAAGAGAAAGTTTACTCAAAAATTTAAATTCTGTCATCATTTACTTACCCTTTACTTGTTCCAAACCAGTTTAAACTTTTTTTTCTTTCTGTTGAACACAAAAGAAGATATTTTGAAAAATGTTAGACACCTGTTACCATTGACTTCTAAGGTTTTCTGTTATGGAAGTCAATGTTTACAGGTTTCTAATCATCAAAATATCTTCTTTGGTGCTCAACAGAACAAAAAAATGGACAGACAGACAGACAGACAGACAGACAGACAGACAGATAGATAGATAGATAGATAAAAACGTGTTTGGAACAAGTAAAGGATGAGTAAATTATGACAGATTATTATTATTATTATTATTATTATTATTATTATTTATTTATTTATTTATTTAATTATTTTTGGTGAAAACACACACACACACACACACACATACAGTATATATCTCGAACTTGGGTGAGCTCAGTTTTGCTATATGTCTGTTCGTTTAACCACATGGCAAAACTGACCAAACATGTATTTTTTTCTATAATTGATTATTATGATATTTTACTATATAAAAATGTGTGTAGTTCTTTTTTTGTTCCATTCATTATATATATGTATTGTTTGTTTCGTTTCATATAAATATATATATGTGTGGGTGTGAGTGCGTATGCATATATATGAATGTATAATGCATTTAATCATATCTAACAATATAAATAAAAAATGATGGTGTAATTGTATAAATAACATCATGGTTTAATTCACATTATGACATAATTCACACTGTTAATTAATAGCAATCCATAAATGAACATATATCCATAAAGCGCTTATGTCTGTGACCTCAATACCATGATGATTTCTGAAGGATTTGTCTTTGCAGCATGAAAATTCCTTCTGTCTAAATACCCTTTGAATGTTGACTTGGATTAGCTTTGCTGAAAGTTTTAAAAGCTTTGTGTACTTATGTAGTCATGCTTAGTTTGTGTGTGTGTGTGTGCTCATTTACTGACCGTCTCTTTTCTCTCTCTCTTTCTCTCTCTGCAGTTGATGTGAGTGTGGCGCTGCCACTGCAAGTGCCACCTTCTGCCATCCCTATGGACCTGCGTGTGGATCACCAGTTCGCCCTGGCGCCGACAGACCCGGCCCAGCGTGAGCATCAGCTGCAGCAGGAGCTTCTGGCCCTCAAGCAGAAACAGCAGATCCAGAGGCAGCTCCTGATCGAAGAGTTTCAGCGGCAACACGAGCAGCTCTCGCGACAGCACGAAGCCCAGCTGCAGGAGCATGTCAAGGTGAGGCTGTGCAGATTTTTCTGGATGTTAGCGTCACCCTGGATCCATCCAAAGAAAGATAATATGAGTTTTACATTGGCCTTTGGTGCTAGCCAGAATGTGTGGATATGGATTTCTGTTTGTTTAATGGACACAACTTTTGATGCGTATGCAATCGCTGGATGTTCAAAACTAAAGTCAGGGTATAAACAAACTACACTACTGTACAGCCACATTACTATATTAGCCATGTTTCCATCCAAAGATGCAAGTGAAAGGTGCTATATGTGATTGTCTTCAGACTTTTTATTGTGCTTGGTGAACGACTCTTCACATCCTGATAGCAATCATCAAGTTAAGTTGTCCAAATGTTTTTATGTATTTTAATATTCTGTGAAATGTGTAGGAAAAAGGAGAACTCGTCCAGTCAAAGCATTTGGTCTAATCAGTACAATAGGCTGTCTTGAAAAGAAAGGATTACATAATCGGCATGTTCATGAATGTGTTTAAGGCAGAGACTGGCAGGCTAAAGTCAACAACTTATCTTCTTTTTAAATTTGGGATTGTACTTTGCTAACTGCTATAAAGTTTTCTCGCTGGTGAATGTTTCGTGATGTATTGTAGTTGTCTAGTATGCGTTCATTTTTGGATGATGATTTACAGGGGACGTAGACTTTCAGGGATATCAGGATAACATTAGCAGTTTTAAAGGTCTCCCATTTATTCATTCATTCATTCATTTTCCTTTGGCTCAGTCCCTTTACTAGTCTGGGGTCGCCACAGCGGAATGAACCACCAACTTATCCAGCATTTGTTTTTACACAGTTGATGCCCTTCCAGCCACAACCCAGTACTCGGAAACACTCATACACATTCATTCACACACTCATATGCTACGGCCAATTTAGTTTATTTATTCGATTCACCTTTAGCACATGTCTTTGGACTGTGGGGGAAATCGAAGCACTCTACACCATCTACACCAACTCGGAAAGAACATGCAAACTCCATACAGAAATACCAACTGACCCAGCCGGGACTTGAACCAGCAGCCTTCTTGTTGTGAGGCGACCGTGCTAACCACTGAGCCAGTGTAAACTTCTTTCTAACATTGGTATTTTATTAAAATTGCAAAACACCAAAGAGCTTTGAGTATTTCGACCTTAATTACCATAGCTGTCAAAATGACCACATGCATTTGAGTGTCTGCTACTTTTCTACTTGAGTTTACATATGCGTGCCTCGGTTGCCTAGCAACTTCCTGCTAACAAAAGCATAACTTTTTGTTGGCAAAAACATAACTACTTTAGATATGAAACTCCAAGCCACACATTCAGTGCTGCTGCTGCAAAAAAAAAAAACCTTTCCCCTACTTGTGAAAGTGAAAATGAAAGTGAGGCACGGACATCCGTGGGTGGTCTACCATACATTTATATACTGTGTTACCAAAACATTATATTTGTAAGGCGATGCCTTAATTAAATATGACAACAGACATTTAAAGCTTTATTTTAATATGCCAATAGAAGCTTTGAATGTAAATATGATGTGGCAATATGACGTCTTAATGAGAACGGTCACAATGGTAGTAGTTATTCTAGTAGTATAGGAATTCTGATAGTCAGTGCCGGCCCGTCCAACAGCATATGTAAGCAGTCCATACCTGTCAACATTGGGATGTGAAAATAAGGGATCATCCAAAAAAAAAAAAACAGATAAAAAAACCCACTTATTAAATGTGTCCTTTTAGAGCCGTTTCAAAGTAAATAAACAGTTAAACAGTCAGTAATAATTTTTTAGATTATTATTTACAAAAGAAAATTTAATAGTATACGTTAGCAAACAGTTTAGCTTATTAAAATTACCTGTTATAAATAAATAGGATCAAGTTATCAAATCTTATTCATCTTTTCCTCACTGTATAACTTACACACTATGAATAAAGAGCAGTGAATGAATCTCATTTATTTAGATTTTTTGTTTGATTACATTAAATAACAGAGGTGTCACTGTTATAAATAAAAGAAGTTTACATTTATAGTTATAATGAAATCATTCGATTGCTTTCCTAAAGTTTTATGCTCATTTAAGAAAAAAATATTTGTGTTTGAAAAAAACCTCATCAAGATCGACATCTTTAGATCTTATTATTATTAATTATGTGTATATATCTGTTCAAACACAAACCCAGTATCCACTTTCACTCTGCTTCTAATCGAGTGTACAGAATCCGTTTGGGAAACAGCGTCTATTTACCACTACTATTTATCAGCTGAAAGTCACTCACCACTTTATGGCTGTTTTGAGGATTGTATAGGAGGAGCGACGGCACCTGTAATGAAAAGGAAAGAGAATCCTGCCGTCTTTATGTTTATTTCAGAGTGTTTCACGCCTAAATAAACCGAAAGCACAGAGATTCCAACAGATTTAAGAGCAAGGGCGGCCCCTGGTGGTTTGGCGGTATGGGTTGCGTATAGGGAGGATCGGCTCTTTATTATTATTGACACCCGTCGGAGAACGACTGAAAATACGGGAGAAATACGGGAAAATACATTTACGGGATGATAGCGGGATAGAACTGTAAAATACAGGAGAATCCAGGGAAAAACGGGAGGGTTGACAGGTATGAGGCAGTCGTCTAGGGCCCCGCGTTTCTTTCAGGACCCCACAAAAGCTGCTGTTATATTATGTTTACTGTGAACTAAAGCTCGAGGATGAGTGCGATTTGTTTGAATTATTATCTAAGCTTATTGCGCAATGTACAAACCCCATTAACTCAATACGATACACAACGACGGTGAGAAAAAAAAAAATAACCTCCAGATTTCATTTAATGAATAGCTCTGTATAATTCATACATGACAAATAGCTGAAAACAACAATGAATACACAACATTAGTATGAATAAAAGCAGAAAATATTAGAAACATACCCAGACGCACCACACTTTATTTTGCATAGCACTGCCTGCGATCAGCTATTGGGTGAGCTAGAATGACGTAACATATTCCTACACAGATTCTACGCATCTCTCCAAATTGCTCACGTTTGATGTGAGGCTGAAAACGTGTCTTAAAGTCTTAAGTAATATGAAATCACAAGAGTTGTTGCTATTTTAAATCGATCTATCTTAATCAAATTTTACTTCAAAATGAAGTGGCGTCCAAACCTAATGGCATCTTTCCGGAGCCAAAGAATGAAGAAAAGAAAATCAGAGGAAGAAAAGCAAGCTCAAAGAAAAGTAGTAGTAGTAGTAGTGCAGTATTGGCACTTGTTTAAATAAATGCAACAATACCCATGCTCACAGAAATACTTGCGTGATATGTTAGGAAAAATATGCCACATTTAGCATGTTTCATTAAATAATCTATTATTTATCCCAAAAATTCACCCTGCTAAAAAAAAATAAAAAAATTAGATGTCCCCCTCATTTGGTTAAAATCTAATTTTACACACTGTCCAACATCTAATGCAGAGTTTTGTTTGTGTAAATCTCTGTGTAAAACAAGCTAACATATCTCCTGCATTTCTGGTTAGTTCTGCGTATATTTGCATGTTATTCAATTACAAAAAATTGCATTTGATTCATGTTTGATTTGTATTTGTCATACTTATATACTAGGGCTGTGCAAAAAATCGTGATTTAAGCACATGAAATTTTATCTATTAATTTATTTTGAATTTTGTTCAGTATATATTTTTGTCCGCATGATTTTAATATGCTAACCAATCAGAGCTGACACAGCACACCAGGCAATTACACCTAAGCTGAGCAGTAGAAAGATGATAATCAATCAGAGCTCTTTCTGCACATGACGAAGTTGAGTGGGAGAACCAAATAGATGGTTTTAATTTACTTTATTTATTTATTTATTTTTATTTTTTTAATTGTTGTGGCTGGAATTGAGGTTAGTTAATATTTATTTTTTCATGTTGTCTGTTTTTAACCATATTATATACTTTATTTTAGTTTTTTCTGGCTTGCAAACTTATTTGTTTTAAATCTGAGTAAATATTTTTAAATATGTATTATAGTGTTATAGTTAATACAAATTTATACACTTAAATTTTTTAATTGTGTTCGTATATATATATATATACATAGTGCTTTCTTCTCACTGTTTTTACACCAGTGGGCCCAATTTATTTATTTATTTTATATCTCACCTAGGGCTCCTCAACCCCACGGGTTCCAGTGTTAATGCTACCCTGTGTGTTCTGACAGAAAAGCATTTGTTTGTTATCAAATGATCTGTAAAAACAAAATCTTGACAGGACTTTTTGGATTCTGGAATTGAATCACTTAATGTAATTTACCGTGTTTCCATCATAGTTATTGCACATTTGTTTTCTTACCAGATCAAATTGATTCTACTTAGTTGTTTGCAAACGCACATTTTAAATGCACATTTTCAATAGTCGATATGCGATAGTCCAAACTATGCATGAGAATAGGTGGTTGGGAATAATTCCTGGTATCACCACCTTTCTTCTTCAGGGTTTGAACTTTTACAAATATGGCAGGACAAGAAAATAGAAGAATAAAGAATAATATTCCTCAGCTCTTCCCCTGTAAACAAAATGAAATTACAGTCACACACAAAGTAAAATAAATAAATATGAAAAAGGCATGGGTGCATGTTGGACTACACACACATGTACATCAACATACAAAAATGATAGTGTTGTAATCTTTAATTAAACAGTAAGTCTATTAATCATCTTGCAATGGTTTTGTAAAACACACTCCTGGAAAGGGAGGAAAAGAGCATCAGGACTTTCCATTTCATCTCTAGAATGTCTGACTCTGTGTCCTATGGGTAAAGTAGCAGCGCATGTGGTTGGAATGACATAAGGGAGAGCAAATAATGAGAAATGTTCATCCGTTTCGTTCCTCCCTTCCTTTAGGGCTTCCCAAGCTTCGATTTTCCATTTCTCTGTGCGGATTGGAGTTTGCTTGGATATTGAATATTGGTTGGAGAGTGTGTGGTAGCATCTGCATGTCACTGGCTTCAGACTGTGCTTCGTTGTGAGTGGGACGACAGGATTGGTGAATGAGGAATGGCCAGTGTGTGCTTGCTGTAATAGCTGCGGATCAGCGTCTTTGGGAAACACCGGGAGCCTGTGAGCTCTGAAACCTCCGGCTTTGCTGTGTTTCCACAGTGAGCTTTTCAGCCAATGGGAGCGCAGCAGCCCTGAACGAGCTATAAATAGACTGGCAGGCTGCAGGCCATGTCAGAGCTAATCTCACCGCTAAATGGACAGAGTTTAGAGTTGGGCTTTGATGGATGCTGTGCTTTTGCCGTGACACCTTGCTGATCATAGGGAGAGGAGTTGAGGTTGTCTGTTTTTTCTTTCTGCAGTTTCTCGCTGAGCTGCAAACTGCAGTCATGTTAAATACGTTTCATTAAGTCAAGCCAAAAGAGTTCATTTTGAGAGTCATTGTTGTAGGCTTTGAGGCTATCAAGGGTTGGATGGATGGATAGATAAGATTATAATTTTTTTGATTGCTTTAATTTTGTTATTAGATTTTATTTCAGATTTAATTATTTGAATAATCATAGATGTTATATTTATATGTATGGCGGTTTATTTTGCTGTGGCGATAGATATACATATATACTGGACATACTGTACATATCACCACAGTGGAATGAATGCCTTATATACACACACAAACACATTACAAATATATAATTCATTTATAGTGGAAGTAAAATAACACTAATGACAAGTTGGTTTAAAAAAAGCACCTAAATAGTTTTGCATTTTGTGATTTATTTATTTATTTTTTCTTTAGTTGAATAAAAGACCAAATATATGAATTTTCATTAATTTATTTCATAATTGAAAATTTCTTAAAAATACTGTAAAAATTTGCTAAATCTTGTCACAGCCCTAATATATGTATATGTGTATAGATATGGATATAGATAAATGTATGTATGCATTTGTCAGACCCCCTAGTTTTTCACAATTCTGTGATCGCTGAATCTAAATCAAAATAAACGAACAGTCGCAATTTTTTGTGATCCTGCAAAATTCTTAATTAAACACAAAATAATCACAAAAAATGTAAATAATCTCATAAAACATCCTATTCCAAGCCATATAATCAAATTATTATTTTTTTCAGTTTGCAATTAATTGTTTTACGTGACTTATAGACGTTGCATACAAAGCGCAGGTGATGAATTTGAGAGTCTCAAAAAGTGACATCTCACCTGCACTCTCACAATCATTACATTACATGGAGGGGGGTTGTTTTGCAGCCTGTGCAGTGAGCAGACACAAATGAAGCTGGAGTGATTTACATGTGAAGGCTATGCAAAGATGCGATTAGACATTCTGTGGTGAAACCTCTTTCCCTGCAGTTAACGACAGAAAACGCTTCCCTGCGACGAGATTTCAGCAATCCGTGTTTTATGTGTATTACAGGGGAAGCCTTAACACATTTCCTGTGTGTGAGGTACATGATGTCAGATGAAATGTGAAATTTGAGAGGGAGAAAAGGTTAAATAAAATAAATCCAACCTTCATTTTGGGTAAATCCTACTGTTATAGATCTGTTTTAGATCTTGTCTTGACAAAAGACCAAAATAAAGAAGTTTTATATTTATGATTTGTGTCTTTGTGTCAGACTGCACACCTAACATAGTAGGCTACCTATAATTTGTAATATGTATATATATGTGTGTGTGTTTGTGTGTGTGTGTGTGTGTGTGTGTGTGTGTGTGTGTGTGTGTGTGTTTTTTTTTTTTTGTTTGTTTGTTTTTTCGCCAAATTGTTCGCAAATTTCTGGGTATTTTTATCACAAAAAATCACAAAAGAATTGTGAAAAATTATAAGTTCTGATTTGTGTCTGCTCTTTTTTAAATTGTATTTTATTATTAGTATTTTAATTAGATATGTACTAATTACATGTTTATTAAATATTTTTTTTAGATTATGCTAATCACAAATGCATAAATGCATTTAATTTCACATTTAAAAGTACAAATAAACTAAATCAATAGGTACATTTAAATAAAATAAATAAATACAAAATAAAATAAACTTTTTAATGTTTTTCCTCTAATAGTATGCAGGCTGAGAATTATTAGAGTTATGTATCACCTGATTTATTTTTGTGTATGTTGAACAATCTCTTCAGCGTAATATATTACTCATTTTTAAATACGCATTTTAAAACCATAAAGCAGATTGAAGGTTCTGGAATAAAACGTTTATGTGGACCTGTTGAAATGTGTGCAAAAGTACTTCGATTGCAGCAATGCATAACCCAGCGCATGCATTCATTATACAAAAAGCTATATTTTTGTGCTTAAACAGAGCAGATGTGTTGTAAAATTCTAGTTAGACCTGTGAATGCTGATGAGCTGAGGTCAATGTCACGCTTTGCAAAGCTCCATTCAGAAATGCCAAGGCTTTTCCTGCTAAGGAAGAGTGTTTGCGGTTGGGCTTGACGTGCTCTCGGCTCTACATGTCGTCACGTCCTCGAGTCTCGCTCTGCCAAGTGACAGACGCCCATGACTCATCGCCAGTGATCTCCCACAATCTGCACAAACTCAGATCAAGACTTATGTAACCAAATAAAAGGAGTATTGAGACTTTATTCGCTTCGGATAAATAAATGTCCACTTATCAGGCCAGCCATGTGCTTTAATAGACCCCGAGCTCGTATTAAACTTCCACTGAAGTGTGTTGAAATTAGTGGTCAACCAATATGGATTTTTTGAAGGCCAATGCCAATAGCATGGAAATCAGGGTGATCGATATTTAGCGGATAAAAAGGCATTTGGAAAATAAACATATACAGCAAGGCAAATTTATCGGCCGATTTTTAGCTTTAATTTAGTTAAATTTACATTTATTTAAATTGAAAATAATTTGAAAATGATTTATTTAAAATAATGAAATACAACAAAACAACGATATCGCATGTTTTTCTTGTATTGTGCATCTTTTAATGGTGAAAAAAAAACATTGATCCTTATGGGTAGAAACTGAGAAGTGAGGAACTGTTTGTTTTGAATGTTTGTTAGAGATGGCGCAATACTCAACATAATATTGTATTGCAATATTATAATATTGTCAATAAGCATATGCACTGTTAAAAATTCTGGGTTCCACACAATTGATTTGTGTTGGGACTACATAAAGGAATTAAGTCAACAACACTTTTTTTTTATTAAGTTTTCCCCATACAAAAACTCAAGAATTGTGTTGTTTCAGCTCAGTTTAAGTAATTAGTTTGAACAAACACCAAATGTCATTTTTTTGTGTGTGTGTAAATTGCGTAGGCGACACAGTGGCACTGTAGGTAGTGCTGTCGCCTCACAGCAAAAAGGTTGCTAGTTCGAGCCTCGGCTGGGTCAGTTGGCATTTCTGTGTGGAGTTTTCATGTTCTCCCCGTGTTTTCCTCCGGGTGCTCTGGTTTCCCCCACAAGTCCAAAGACGTGGTATAGGTGAGTTGGTTAAGCTAGTAGTAGTGTATGAGTGTGAATGAGAATGTGTGGATGTTTCCCAGTGATGGGTTGTGGCTGGAAGGGGATCCGCTGCGTAAAACAAATGCTGGATGAGTTGGCAGTTCATTCCGCTGTGGCGACCCCGGACTAAGCCAACAAGAAAATGAAAGAATTAAAAAAAATAAATAAAAAATGTAACACTGATTAAAATATTTAAAGAATTATAAAGAAAAAAATTGGTAGAATTATCAAAACATAAAATAAAAGAAAAATTGAACAATTATCAAAACAAAATGTAAAATGAAAATATTAAAACTGAACAGTTATCCAAACAAAACAAAAAATGAAATAAATATCAAAATGAAAAAAAAATTTTTGAACATCTATTAAAACATTAAATAAAATGAAATTGAACAATTGTCCAAACATAAAAAAAACATAACACAAATTTGTACAATTAACAAGACACAACTTAAAATTGATCAATTATCATTTAAGTATTTTATTTATTGATTTATTTTATTTATTTATTTATTGCAAAATTACAGTTTTAGTAGTATTTTTGCTTTATTTTGTTTATTTGTGCTTTAGCTTGAAGATAGTTTTTCTCTTAATTTTTAAATGGTCCTGTTTTTTTTTTACTGATCATATCATATCATATACTGTACCAAACTATACCAATACTGTGACCCTAAAACTATTATACAGCTGGACCGTGAGCAATCTGTACTTTTCCACCCTAAATGTTTATATCTTCTCAATGCATATTTTGTCACTATTTTAGACACACTAGCTTTCAGACTAGCATATTGATACTAACAGGGGGACTTTAATGTGATTTAACTGACCAGAATTACCAAAATCCACTCAACATCCAGGCGTCGACTGTGTGCAGCACTGATATTAGCCATGGCGAGCTGTAATGGATGTGACTGCTGCTGAGCTGATTCACTGTGGAAGTGGAAATGCAGTTAAAGGGAAATGTTAGACGAAATGGCTGCATTTACAGTGCTCAGTGTGAGAGATTATCATCCTCTTTAAACTGTCTTTTTAGTCGAGGAGCTGTTGAGGTAATTGCATATGTGGGTTTCATCTGGGGAAAAAAAGTGGAATGCTGCTTTTATGCTACACAACAAGAAGTCGATAAACACATTCAGACACTTTGGTCTTGAATGATATTGGCATTTTTCACAATTGTGCATCTGTGTTATTAGTGGTATGAGGTTTGGTGTTTTGTACTGTATCTATGTGAAATGCTATTTGCATCTTGTTTTAGTTGGGTTTTAGAGAAACATGACATGCACTAGTGTTCAAACTTTGGGTCTGTAGCATAAAACAAAACAAAGCAAAGCAAAAGAAGCATTGAACACTTATTAAAACGAAACGAAAATTTTATTTATCAAAGCATAAAATAAAATAATAATCAAACAATCATTAAAACAATACGTTAAATAATATAAAAATTTAAGAATTTTCAAAAAATAAAATAAAATCAATTAGTTATCAAAACAAAATGTAAAATAAAATAAAACGGAACAATTATCAAAACAAAAAAAAAATGAAATAATTTGAAAAATTATCAAAACAAAACCTAAA
>CAIGQQ010003610.1:8854507-8878734 GCA_903798035.1 Danio albolineatus | reverse complement strand
AAAAAAAAAATGAAATAATTTGAAAAATTATCAAAACAAAACCTAAAATAAAATAAAATTGAACAATTATAAAAACCTAAAATACAATACAATTTGAACAATCATCAGAACAAAACATAAAGTGAAATAAAATTAAACGATTATCAAAACAAAACAAAATCTAATCAAACAATTATTTAAACATTAAATAAAATAAAAAATTAACAACACAAACACATTGTATGTTTATCAAAACAAACCATAACATTAAATAAAATTTAATAATTAATAAAACAATTCTTAAAATTGATTATCAAAACAAAATAAAATTGAACAATCATTAAAACAAAACCAAAAATGTAACACTTTATGTAAAACATAAAATAAAAAAATTGAACATTTATCAAAGAAAAATGTAAAATAAAATAAAATTGAACAATTATAAACACAAAACATAAAATAAATTAAAACTAAATTGTTAATAAAACAAAACAAAACAGAAATGAAATAAATTGAACAATTGCCTAAACAAAACATAAAATAAAATACAATTGAACACTTTTTAAAACAAAACATAAAATTGAACAAATATCAAACCAATTAGTTTAAAATGAATTTGAACAATAATCAAAATCTAAAATAAAATTGAACAATTAACAAAACAAATCATAAAATTAAACTGAACAATTATCAAAACCGAAAGTAGAATAAAATGGAATAATTAACTAAACAAAACATAAAATAAAATTTAAGTTATCAAAGCATAAAATAAAACACAACAAAATAAAACAACAAAACAAAATAAAAAATTTAAATAAAATAAAATAAAGTTAAAGTAAAATACAATAAATTTGAACAATTATCAAAGAAAAACTCATATTTCTTATTATGTAATTTAGTCAAATGTTTGATTTACAGTTCAAAATACTGATAAATATGCTATACATCAGGGATCACCAATCTCGGTCCTGGAGGTCCAGTATCCTGCAGGGTTTAGCTCCAACTTGTCTGAAACACCTGTCTGGATGTGACAAGTATACCTAGTGAGAGCTTGATTAGCTTGTTCAGGTGTGTTTGATTAGGGTTGGAGCTAAAATCTGCCTCCAGGGACCTCTAGGAACAAGTTTGGTGATCCCTGCTATACATAGTATCAAAAAAACACCTTTATTATTTTGGATATCAGAAATTATAAATATTGTCTTAAGCATGCATTTCGATATAAAATCAATTGTATGTATATTAATTAAATCGTTTTATATGGCATCAGAAAAAGCTTTTTTATGTGTATGAATTGTTTTTATGTTACATACAAAAAACATTAATCAATTGGTTTTATATGGTGTCAAAAAAGCTTTACAGTGAATAAGACGTTAAATGAATGAATACAACGTTGTTGTGTTGTCGCAAATTGGTTTCCCTAAGATTCAAGACTGAAGCAGTGAATCCATCAGATTAATGTGGGTTCTGTGTGTGTGTTTTTCTCTCTTCAGCATCAGCAGGATCTGTTGGCTTTGAAGCATCAGCAGGAGCTCCTGGAACACCAGCGCAAGTTGGAGCGTCATCGACAGGAGCAGGAGATGGAGAAACAGCAGCGAGAACAGAAGCTCCAGTTACTCAAAAACAAAGAGCGCGGACAAGAGAGTGAGTGCCCACAACAGCTCATTACCTGACTGAAATACTGAAAGCTCTTCCACTTATTAGGAGAACTAGCATTTGTGCATGGCTGTTTTTCTCAACATTTTACCCACTTTTTCTTTTTAATTCAGCCTGAATCTCATAACTTTGCATTCTAAGTTGCTTTCTGAACAGTTTTCAGCAAAATATCACACAAGTGGAAATACAACAAAATTAGATTGTGATGGATGTTTTCACATGCAGTTTCAGTACATATTTTACAGTTCGGATTTTACGTCTGGCAATCGAATAAACGCTTATAACTTACAATTTGCTCTTAGATTAGAGGTTAAAGAAGTTACTTTAATATCCTTAGTTTGAATAGTTTTACTTAAATAGACACTCCAGGTTTTTGGTAATAGGCTCATTTTACAAGTCCCCTAGAGTTAAACAGGTGAGTTTTAACATTCTTAAGTAAATTCAGCCGATTTTCGAGTCTGGCGGGAGCACTTTTAGCCTAGCTTTGCATAAAACATTGAATTGGATTAGACCATTAGCATTTCACTCAAAAATATGAGTTTTTAGAATGTTCTTATATAAAGCTAGACTCTTTTGTAGTTACATTGTGTACATTGTGTACCAACAAAAAATTTAAAGTTGCTATTTTCTAGGCCAATATGGCTGGGAACTCTCATTTCGGCGTAATAATCATGAACTTTGCTGCCGTACCATGATATTATGCAGCAGAAGAATCTAACTCTGAACAAGAAAATTATCATAACTCCTTTTTCAATGTCATTGAGATTCTAATGGTCTAATCCAATTCAGTAATTTATGCAAAGCTAAACTAAAAGTGCTCCCACCAGACTTGAAGAGATCGGGTGAATGGATTAAAAATGGTAAAACTCAAGTTTTGTTTTGTTTTATGCCTTACCCAGAATATACAATATATATATATATATATAAATACATTCATTACATTCATAATCATTACTATTGGAATGTGACAAAAAATGTTTTTGAAGACAATCAACCTTAATTCATTACTGAAAACTATTTGTTTTGGTGTAAGTCACCATGAACTGGAAGTTGCTGAGACTTATTTCTGTATGTTGTTGTACTTCCAAATAAGAATATTGAGTAGGGGGCGGGGCTTTCTTTTTGTGCATCATTTTCTTATAGCAATATAATGATAATGTGGGTGGCATGGTTTAAGTCTGCGTGAACACGGAAGCTGTAACCATTTATTTATTTATTTATTTATTTTTCATATTTGTGATGCAGAAAACAGTGGACGTGGCTATTTTTGTCTATTGCAAACTGATTGGATGTAGTAAAGTAGGCATTTCATTCAGAAAGATCGGGAAGGGGTTTGGGGAGAGTTGTTACAACCTAACAGATGCCTCCTCCTCACCATTTCTGTTTGTTGTCATAGTATGTTAAGTATGTTAGCCACGCCCAATACCTTGAATGAATCTTAGAATTAGAAAGCAATCAGGAAGTGCATTTTCAGATTGTAATTAATGATTGCAAGGGCAAACTATTTTTTTTCTCTTAATGACATGCACAGATGAATTGTTCACCACAGTACTAGCAATATGAGCCAGCAAAATCAATATGGTTAGTTTTGATTTCATGTTGCCATTTCATGCCATCAAACTGATGTCAACAGAGAAAGACCGCCACTCTTTACGCTGAAGCAAATAGTCAAAGAAATTTCCCTCAATGCAACTTTCACAGATTAATTGTTCGCCTGAAGAATAACATGTTGTGCTAGCAGAACAAACAATGTTAAGTTTATGAAATGGTTCACGTTTTACAGTGAATCTTAGAAGACTAACTTCATACCTCACATGCATGTTTAGCAGTAGCAACTAGCAATGGCTAGATTTATCATACTGCATATCCTGAGTGTTCCTGTCAGCCGAGCTGGTCTATTTTTATCTGCCTGTGTTGTCGCTGACACGCGGTCACCTGTTGCCTGCGAGGAGCGTGTGTTGTCTGCCGCCGCCGCAGATGTGTTCGTACACCAGCGACGGCCTCTGGGGACGTGTTTACAGACGATGAGAAAGGTGGTAATTGAAGGAAAAGCTGTGCGAATTCATCCATCTGATGTGTTTCTTTCAAAGAGGGAACAATAGTGAGGGTAAAAAAAAAAAGACATCTTTGTTTAAACACGGCGGTCTCAGTGGAACTGGAATAAAGAGTTCGCTCTCTTTTTAAGACCGGATAAAGGGGCCGTTTCTCTCAGATGTAAAGAGATATCTGAACCTGCGCTGGAAGAGCTGTTTATCGACACCAGAAAAACAAGCGTCGGCCTTTGTAGTCGTGATCAATTGGCCACCGTTCGATCTCCTCCGTCTCAGACTATTAAGAGTTTTTTAAGACCATTTAGAAGACGAAATTACAGCGCCGCAAATTACAGGGTTTAGAAATGGCGAAGGAATTGACAGTCACAAATGCACAGGAGGCTTTTAGAGAAAGCGAGCAGTATAACGCTGAGAGAATGCCATTAATGTCCTGCTGTTTGCTGTTTGTGATCTTCCTGAACCGTGCGCTCTTGATCGACAGGCGCCGTGGCGAGCACCGAGGTTAAGATGAGGTTGCAGGAGTTCGTCCTCAATAAGAAGAAAGCGCTGGCCCAGAGGAGCCTCAACCACTGCCTGCCCAGCGACCCGCGCTATTGGTATGGGTGAGTATCAGCCTGCTCAAAAAAGTTACAGCTTTTTAGTGGTCCTGTAAGGTCTAGAAATGGGCTGGTATAAGATTCTGATGGTATGATAACATTGGATAAATATATTACATTATCTTGGTATTGTGATTACTGCTCTAAAATATATACTATTTAAATGTCTGGGGAAAAAAACTACAAGCCTTTTCCCTATTGAAAACAATATATTTTATTTTAAAGAGCCCATATGGTGGGTTGAGAACGGTTAAATTTAACTTTTTGAAGTCCCAAACAACAGGATGATATGTATGCAAGGTTAAAAAACACTTTCGATGTCTTATAATATCTATATATTTTTACCTCATTTTCCCACCGACTCCCATATGAATCGTCTGAGCGAGTCTTTTCCCCCAAGCACCTCCTTTCCGTGACGCTACCACGTCACGTCACCACGTCACGTTCGTGTCAGCAGCCCAATGCCAGAACATATTGAAAAACATCACTGCAGTTGTACAACAGCATATTGCTATATTCTTCATCATAACAACAAACATTCAGTAATAATTAACACTTCATGGACTATTGTAAGCCAACAAATAGTTACATTCGGCAGTAAGCTAAATGGCTACCGCTACATGCTGCACGGAGCAAACACAATACAGACAACTACATCCATATTTACCTTGTTACAGTGAACAAGACTGGAAGAACACGCAGGTCCAAATAAACTGGGTATTGATCCATCCTTTAACAACAACCGTGCAACAAATCCCGCGTTGTACGCGTGTAGATTGGTGTAGCTCTCTTCAGAGAGATGACGTGAACACAGCACCATGTTGGGGATATAATTATCAGGTATTTTACCAAAAAAAAAAACCTCAACCACTCCAGGTAGGGAAAAGAGGTTTCCAGGTAGGGAAAATAACACAGCTTTTCCCTCGCACTTCAGAGCATAGCGTCTACGGGATCAATAACTCATGACCGAAACATTGTTCCTACACAAATAGCACCTCTTTTCAACCGTCGCAATGTATACAATCGCCTACAACCTTATTTTCCTAAAAATTAGCTTTGCCTACGCGCTGGACGCATCATATTAACCTCTGTGTGCAGGCGGCTGAGAGACCGGTCCTTAGGGACCGTCTACAAAGAGCAAAACGCGAAAACCAATACTACAAAAGCTCCCATACTTCTCTCTAAATCTTTATACTGCCATCAAACTCAGATCACACGTCACTGCTGTCCCGCTGCCTATACTACAACACTTATTGCGATACAGTGCTTGTTTTTTTATTTTTTTATTTTACTTGATACAGTGCTTGTTGTCTTCCACTTTCTCTTCCTGTCTGTGGGCGGGGCCGGGGAGTTCAATTTTCCCGGGGTCTGCGCGCGCAACTAGTGGGCGGGGCTTATGTTTCGTGTTCACGTCATGCCGAAACGGCTAAAGACTCGTTCTAATAACGATTCATTTAAACATGACGAGTCGACTCTTTTATATATGAATCAATCGTTTTAAACACTTTGCACTTTCAGATTTAAGCCTTAGCTGGACATTTCACTTTACTTAGAGCTGTGTAACACACTGCATGGAAGGTCATTTTCAAAAATCCATAATATGGGCTCTTTAAGAAACATTTTGAAATATTTTGAAACAGTAAACACGTCAGGCTTATCTTAACCCATCTCTGGGAAACATCCATTCACTCTCATTCACACTCATACACTACAGACAATTTAGCTTACCCAATTCACCTATACCACATTTCTTTGGACTTGTGGGGGAAACCGGAGCACCCGGAGGAAACCCACGCGACCACGGGGAGAACATGCAAACTCCACACAGAAATGCCAACTGACCCAGCCGAGGCTCGAACCAGCGACCTTCTTGCTGTGAGGCGAGCGTGCTACTCACTACGCCATCGTGGCGCCTGACTGCGATTTTTACTCCATAGAAATCTACAGATAAAATTACTCATAAATATAAATATTGAGCTAAAAATAAACTTCTATTGAGCCATCTAATATGGGAGCAATGAGTACCTCAGATGTCAAGATCTGTGTTAAATTCATTCTTGTTCTTGCATTGAAGTCATGCAAAATTAGTTTAATGCATTTTACTATCAGGCAAAACACAAAACGGTCAGTTTTTTTCTGCTTATTGCACATCATAGACATCTGATTTGTTTTTCCTTTGCTCAAATAGCACACAGACAGGACGTGTAGTATACTTTCTCCTGCTGCTTTCGATAGCGATATTGTGCTGTCATGGCAATGCTGGTAAAATGACACCTCTTGAATTATTTATTGTCAATATTAAATTCAAGCGCATCTCTTTAGATCTGTCCGTGTGATTAATTTGAGACCTGTCTATGTATAAACAAACCTTAACCTTGATGCATGTTGGTTTCATGCACATAAATTATAATTGTTTTGTTTTAACATTTCTTTTTCTCCAAATCGTGAGCACAGTGATTGACAATAGAGTAGTTATTGTTCACTGAGACGCATCATGAACGTTTACATTCTGTTTCTGGCTACCGTGTGGTCATGAGCGTCTGAATGTGGTTTGACTGACCGAATACTAAAGTGCTTTGAGCCTTTTTACACCTGCATTTAGCTCTGACCAAAGATCCACATGCTGCTGCCAAACTTTCTCTGAAGCTGATGCCAAACTTTCTCTGAATGTCCCTGTTGTAGTGTCATTTTCTGCTCGTAGCGGTATGCCGGTGTAAAAGCTTGTTATGTAAGTTTCTGCTTTATTTGATTGACAGTTTGCTTAGTCCTTTATCGCACAAAAGATCTAAAATAGTTTTTTTTTTTTTTTTGTATATTTGAAGGATTGATTGGGGAGCTGTGTGCGAGGGTGTGGATGTGTTTATGTTATAAACCCACACTCCATCAAACCCTTTCACACATCTGGTAAGCACAGAGGACGGGAAGAGAATGCTCCTTTGCACAGAAATATTACAAGCTTCGACATATACATAGTTGTCTTATTAGGCCAGACAGAATCTGAAGACATTTTTTGCAATTTATGCTGAGAATTTTGTAAGAAATTTGCAGATAAGTGGAACAATTTGAGTGTCGGAACGAAAAACTTCATATATGAAATCAAAATAATAACGTTTGAATTTTTATTCAATGTTTATAATGCAAATCCCATTAGATTTTTTTTTTTTGGTAAACAAAGCAGGTCTCTCATAAAACATATTTACTAAAAGACAGACAATATTGCTTTACAAACTATATTGTAAATAAAGCATATGAACATTCTCATATTAGTCATTAATATATCTGAAATTCATTTAAAAACGGAATAAACATACTTTTAGACGCATTTAAACAAGTAAATAAATAGTGATGGGATAATAATCGGTGATTTTCTGCACGTGCAGATTCTATGTGGCCTGACTTCGTAATTTTGGGCGACAAGTTATTTCATCTTTTTATTATTATTATTATTATTATTATTATTATTATTATTATTATTATTATTATTATTATTATTATTATTATTTATTTATTTATTTTAAAGCTCTAGTGGTGTAACGGATCACACTACGGTTTTGGAATCACGGTTCGAACCATTTTTCAGATCAACAAAAAAAGGAGGAGACAAATGTGATTTGCTTTCTATTTATACAAAAAAATAAAATATTTGCAAAAAGCATCGTTTGAACAAACAAAACTTAGACGCTGTAACTTTAATACAAATAAAAATCAAGAAAGAATAAGCAGAAAAAAAGGAAAATATTCAATACGATAAACGATCTTTGCTGCTGTTGCTGATAATGCAAATACAGAAATCTAACATCTCATACAACAGATCATATTTATTATCAATTAATGATTCAACAATTCATACATAAAGCTTCATGTTTTATTATAAGTGGATCATTTTTGAAAACCCGTTCAGTGACATCTGTTTGATGGTTGTCAACATTTACCAGCGTCAAGTTCCATTAAACAGTGATTTGAATCTTTACCATAATCATCAGTGTTTACATCTGAACTAGAAACTGTTCTCCCAGTACTTCTGTGTTATTTAATTGTTTGTAACTTACTGAAATGTGTAAAAAAATAAATCTCTCGATCTACGCATGTCTGAATGCAGCACTTGGACGGATTAATAAACATATGCAAATCATCATCGTTTATCATTCATGTTGCTCAGGTTTGAATTGAGATCGCGATCTTTTAATGTTTAATTGTGCAGCTTTTCACTGAATGCATTAATGCAGGCTAAACAAACAGTGACAGAAATCACAAAGATACAAACACTAATCTAATAAGCGTTTAGGTCGGTCCCAACACAACTTTTTCCATCACTATATTTTACAGGGAAGCCAAAATACTTTCATACTTGTGATTTGAATGAGCCGATCTCTAACATTATAAATGTTGGATTAACCTACAAGTTCAAAAAAGTTATTAATCCGCAGGTCACTTGCGTTCCGAACTGTGGGTTGTGATCCATCAACTGTGAGCTGTTACACCCCTAGTAAGCTCTGACTCTCACAAAGACAGTAGTTACAGTATATGTTACTTTAAAAACCGAAATAAATGTGAAATATTATTACACTTTAAAATAACGTGTAACACAGTTTTATTTCACATTCCTCTATGAAAGTAAATAAAAAACTAATGGTAACACTTCATTTCGATGGTCCATTTGAGTATTAGTAGACTGTCTACTTAATATCTGTTGATACTGACATTCAACAAACATTTAACTGACAATAAGAAACTTTGTAAGTACATGTCAACTTACACTAACCCTGTGGGGATGGGGTTAGTTTTTTTTTACACTAACCCCATCCCTAACCCCAACCTAACAGTCTACTTATAATCTAATAAGGATTAGTTGCAATGTAACTTAAATTCAACAAACGGACCTTCAAAATAAAGTGTGACCAAAACGATAATAATTATTATTATATAATAATAATTGCTCTTTCAACTAAAATCTAATTTTATTTGATCAGCCAGTATTTTTGAACTAAAACAGGGTTTCATACATAACCAGGTCCAAAATGCTCTACAATACATACATAACCATATGTTTCATACATAACCAGGTCCAAAATACTCTACAATACGTTGACAACTTTATATTTTATAACTTGGAACTTTTATTATTTAAAGATGCTTGTCCCCTACATTCCTACTCGCTCACTACGCTCCTCTGACTCTGGCCTTCTTGCTGTCCCTCGGTATTGCCTCTCTTCAATGTGGGGCAGATCATTTAGTGTCACTGCACCCAAACTCTGGAACTCTCTAATAATATCTCAGAATTCAAATCATTACTTAAAACTCACTTGTTCTCTGATTATCACTCTTCTGATTGCTAAACTGACCACTTTTGTTTGACCCGCCTGTACTCCACATATTTGCCTCTTAGGTCTTGTTTTGTATTTCCAGTTTGTTATTTTTGATTCCCTGTTTGTTTGCCAACCTAATGTTGTCTCTACCTGTTTACTGTTTCTTTCAATGTCTGCTTGTACTATTTCTTTTGTTACATTCTTTGTAAAGTGCCCTTGAGCTCTGGGAAGACGCTATATAAATAAAACTTATTATTATTATTATTATTATTATTATTATTATTATTATTATTATTAGTATTATTAGTATTATTAGTATTATTAGTATTATTAGTATTATTATTATTATTATTATTAAAGAGATTCTTTTGATTCTTTAAAGGCTCCACCCTCTTCTTGAAAGCAACGGCTCATTTGCATTTAAAGGGACACGCTTATCCAAATAGGTGCAAATTTTGCCAGCTATAATAAATGATCTGTTTGGTATTTCGCGCTGAAACTTCAGAGGACTAGAGTAAACGTAGCCTGAGCTGGCAGAAGGTGCTCTTAATGCTGGGAATGGAGAGCAGCTGTGTGTGGAAATGTCTTGAAATGCGCATATTTGAGTCCCTCTGCTTGCGCTCATGTGTGTTTTTTTTTTTGTGATTTGTTCCACAGGAAAACCCAGCACAGCTCTCTGGACCAGAGCTCACCACCTCAGACAGGGATTTCCACTTACAACCACCCGGTGCTGGGAATGTACGACCCCAAAGATGACTTCCCGCTCCGCAAGACGGGTAAAACTGAAGCCCTTCTTTCCAAACGTATCCATGATTTTTACTTCGCTTGCTTTAGAGCAGTTCAGGTTTACTTATTCAGAGTGGCTTCCAGACGACATGGAACAAACTCTGCGACCTGTGCTTCCATTGACGCTTGTGGAAAAGCCTTTTTTTTTTTCTTTTTTTTTTTTCCTCGTGCTGATGTAGAAGCCGGTTTCTCACACTCGCATACAACTGTAAGAGATTGTAGATCAACTTGTGGCTGGAAAATATGCAGGAACGGTTGACTGAATTGAACATGATTAGAGGAAATATAAGATGATAAATTAGCTTTGTTTCATTTTTTATCATTTTGAGTCATTTGCTTTTGTAAATGTATTTTTTTGTCATTTTAATTAAGGCAAGGCAAGTTTATTTATATAGCACATTTCATACACAGTGGCAATTCAAAGTGCTTTACATAAACAGGAATAAAATTGAAGTATGAGAAAATAAAAACAAATAATAAAAAAACAGATAAAAACTGATTAAAGAGTGTTATGGTTTTTTTATAGCATTTTTTTTTGTTTTAGTTATTCTGACTAATTCATTAGTTCTGAAAGTTATATATCACAAGCAATACTATGCATGTGCTTCTCATAAATACACACAGACAATCACTCGTATTTAATGATACCTTTACAACCAGTAAAAATAAATGTAATAATTCAAACTTTAAAATTAAATACATAAATAAATAAATTTTACTTTTAGTTGGAAAAAGTTAGATTTTTTTAATGTAATTTTTTTTGCAGTTTGTTTATTAACTGTTTGTTTGTTTGTTTGTTTGTTTTATTTTATGCATTTCTGTGTATTATGGCTTTTTTCCTTTTTTGTGGGTTTTTGTTTTAATTATTAGTTCTAAATATTTAGTTCTAAATTATTTCTGAAAGAATTCTATATTACAAGCAATGCTTTGTATGTGCTGCTCATAAACTTCTCACATATAATGATATCAGGGTTTATTAAAATCATTAAACTAAAGATATTTTTGTTCCTTGAAATCAAACAAACATCAAGTAAAAATAATACAATTCTTAAAAATGTAAAAACAAATGTAATATTTCAAACTTTAAAATTTGTTGTTCATTCATTCATTCATTTTCTTTTCGGCTTAGTCTCTTCATTATTTTGGGTCGCCAGAGCGGAATGAACCGGCAACTTATCCAGCATATATTTTACGCAGTGGATGCCCTTCCAGCTTTAACCCATCTCTGGGAAACACTCATTTACAATCATATACTATGGACAATTTTGCTTACCCAGTTCACCCATAGCACATGTCTTTGGACTTGTGGGGGAAACCAGAGCACCCGGAAGTTTATTTATTTATTTATTATTCATTCATTCATTCATTCATTCATTCATTCATTCATTCATTTATTTATTTATGCATTTTAATAAATATAAATATTTTGACTTAGTTAGCAAAAGTGTTGTTTTCTGATACTTTTATGCAGTTTATTTATTTGCTTTGTTTTAAACATCTCAGCTTGTTATTATTTTAGTAACCAACATTTGTATGTATATTTTTCATTATTAATTCTGATTAATTATTTAGTTATTATTTTATTCTGAAACAAGCAATACTATATACAGTTTATGCACACACACACATTAATATGTGCCCCTTTTTGATTATTATTATTATTATTATTATTATTAATAATAATAATAACAATAATAATAATAATAATAATAATAATAATAATAATAATAATAATGATGATGATGATGATAATAATAATAATAATAATAATAATAATAATAATAATAATAAAAATGAATATTGACATATTATTATATTACTGTAAAACAATATAAATGAATAAAAACAAAAATAGTACATTAATATTTTTTTTGTCATTGACATACTGGTATATTCATGTTTTGATTTAAAATTAATTTTGCGTTTATTAAAAAAAAGTTGGTTTTTATTTTGAAATAATAATCTCAAAAATAACTATTTACTAAATAAACTTCATACGTGCACACAGCACATTTCAGATTTACAAAATCCAATTTGTAAAACACAGTTCGTAAATTCAGAACACAGTTCGTAAATATGCAAATCCTATTAATAAATACACAAATCCAATTCATAATTACACAAATTCAATTCATAATTACACAAATCCATTTCATGAGTACACAAATCCCATACATAAATACACAAATCTAATTAATAAATACACAAATCCAATTCATAAATGCACAAATCCAATTTATAAATACACAAATCCAATTCATAAATACACAAATTCAGTTCATAAATGCACAAATCCAATTTATAAATACACAAATCCAATTCATAAATACACAAATTCAGTTCATAAATACACAAATTCAGTTCATAAATACACAAATTCAGTTCATAAATACACAAATCCAATTTATAAATACACATCCAATTCACAAATACACAAATTCAGTTCATAAATACACAAATCCAGTTCATAAATGCACAAATCCAATTAATAAATACACAAATTCATTTCATAAATACACAAATCCAATTCATAAATGCATAAATCCAATTCATAAATGCATAAATCCAATTCATAAATGCACAAATGCAAATCATAAATACACAAATACAATTCAGAAATGCACAAATCCAATTAATAAATACACAAATTCAGTTCATAAATACACAAATCAATTCATAAATACACAAATTCAGTTCATAAATACACAAATCCAGTTCATAAATACACAAATCCAATTCATAAATGCACAAATCCAATTCATAAATGCACAAATCCAATTCATAAATACACAAATCCAATTCATAAATACACAAATCCAATTCATAAATAAACAAATCCAATTCATAAATAAACAAATCCAATTCATAAATAAACAAATCCCATACATAAATACACAAATCCAATTCATAAATGCATAAATCCAATTCATTTGGTGAAAATATCTATTATTTTTTACTTGTAAATTCACAAATTGTGTGTTGTATTTACACATTGTGCTTTGAATTTACTAATTGGTGTTTATTAAGTCAGATTTGTGCTGTGCTTGTATGAATTTTTTTTTTTGTAAAAGTGTTATTTATGAGACTGGTCTGACTCCATAGTTTTAGTACCTCCACTCTACAATCTTAATGGCATTGTAGATTGTTTTTCTCCTCTTCCTCACACCTTGCAGACCATACCGGAGAGTTTTCTCCTCTTGATGAGAGAAAGATGTCCAGATAGAGAGTTTGAGCAGGTTGGCATCTGCAGTGTGTTAAGGCTGGCATGGGTCCTGTGTTCACTCTGAAGTGCGTGTTCAAGAACTCGCACTCAAGGGCAGTTCCTATGCGCGCTCACTTTGGGCTGCTTTAGGTGGCGTTTGGCCTCTGTGCTCATTAATCAGACTGGAAATGGGCCTGTCAGGAGGTGCAGTACAGCCTGCCCTGGGCCTTCAGTACACACTGAGCCCCGGTGAGACCTGCGTAATTACAGAGCAGCAGGAGGAGGAGAACAGGAGAGTGTTAGAGGCAGAGCTGCTACAGTCCCACTGTATACAGTACAGCAGCCCCATCATGACCTCCAGATCCACATCATCACAACCGATCACAGTCACTGCATGCAGGAGTCACTTTCGACCTTTTTTTGTTTGTTTGTTTTATTTTGGCATAGCTTTTGTCATCATCATACTTTCTATCACTTAAAAAAAATGTGATTAAATTATTTTTATTTTTGACTATTATTATTATGTTTCA
The DNA here is from genome assembly GCA_903798035.1 of Danio albolineatus. NCBI lineage: Eukaryota > Metazoa > Chordata > Actinopteri > Cypriniformes > Danionidae > Danio > Danio albolineatus. The sequence continues at coordinate 8,864,631 of CAIGQQ010003610.1, read as the reverse complement.
TTTTTGTATTGTAATAGTTTATGCAGTTTAATGATAGCAGGGCAAATTAAAAACATAAAAAGCAGTTTTTGTTATTTGAACTCAAGAACATTTAACAAAAGTTAAGAAAAGAAAAAAATACTTAAAAGCGTAAAACAAAAAACAAAACAAAAGTAACTCATTCATTCATTCATTCGTTCATTCATTTGCAAATATATGTTTATGTATTTTATTTAGTTTATTTACTTGTGTGTTGGTTCGTTTGTTATTATAAAATATCATACATTGCTATTTAATTACAATAATTAGTCAAATATATGAAGTATAATATATAAAAATGTAAAGTACAAACACTTTTTGTCACTTTAATAAATATTTTTGCAATAAATCCTTTTTGTAGTTTCATTTTTATTTTTCAGTTTTATATTGTAATTGTTTATGCAGTTAAATGATATTAAGGTAAATTAAGTTAAATAAATCTTGAAATCAATAAAAAAATAAGCTAAATATATATATAAAAAACCCTTTACAAAATCCAAACATAACTTTACTATCAATAAAAAAATATATATGCAATTATTTTTTGTTTGATTTAGTTTATTAGATTTAGAAAGTTTTATTTTTATGTACTTTTATGTAGTATGTGTAAAATAGTGTATAAAAATGCAATTAAACATTTATACCTTTCTGTCACGTTAAAAAATATATTTGTAATTTATATATTTTTATTTTTTTATTATTATTATTTGTTATGCAGTGTAAAGATATCAGGGTTTATTATAAAATGCTACATGTATAAGAATTTTCAAACAAATGTAATATTTCAAACTTGAAAGTTAATTTTAAGAATACATAAAGTTAATGTTTGTTTAATTTAGTTAGCAAAAGTTTTATTTTAATGCGCTTTTATGTAGTTTAATTTTTTACTGCTTTGTTTTTATAAAATAGCATGCTATTTCTTTTATTAATATAGTTAATACAATTTTCAAGTATACAGTATAAAATGTAATTTGAATCGTTATATATACACACATACACCAAGCTCAAGCTGTCAAGCTGTTTTTTTTTTTTTAAAGAAAATTATTCTGTTCATCAAGGTGGTAAAAAAATAAATAAATTGTTAAACATCTATTAAAATGTTAAATAACTGCTTTCTTATTGTATATAGTTTCAGATGAAATTATTACTCTTGCCATTGTTGCTTTAATTATTATTACCATAATAACCATAATAACCAAAATGCCATAATGTTAAAATAAATACATTTTTAAAAATAATAATAATAAAAATATCAGTTAATATTGCAGTGATTCCTGAAGGATCATGTGAGTTTGAAGACTGGAGTAATGATAATTCATCATTAAAATCACTTAAATAACATTACACAATTTTACAATCTGTACTGTATTTGTGATACAATAAATGTTGCCTTAGTGAGCAGGATAAGCCCATTTTAAAACATTTAAAAATCTTACTGACCCCAAACTTTTGTCTGGTATTTGCATAACTTAATTCTTACCAAAGCTGCATTAAACCATACTAAAGTGATTAAGTCAAAAGCTCAATCATTTATTTATTAATTATTTAGAAACAGCCAGGATCTGATGACTGCGAAGGTCAAGCTGTGAAATATTCTTTGTTAGTTTGTGATGATGGAGTTTTGCGGTAAGGCTGGTTCTGCTGGTCGTCCCGCTGCAGATGAAGCTCAGTTTGCTCTGGCCGGCGGTCTGCATTCCTGCATTGGGGATTTGGGAGGGTGAGGGTGGCCCGGGCCTTTACCAGAACCGCCTGACAGGCCAGAGTCTATTTTCACACATCTCACCTAAACCCCAGCACATCTGCAGCTGCAGGAAGTGTGATGTTGTTTTAGGACAGTGAGGTCTGCGAGTGTCCCACAGACCCGAAAAAAAGACCGTTGCTCTTCTGCATGGACACGTGCGTTTTTGTAGTAATGGTAGTGAGTGTTTTGGAGCGGCATGATTTGAATTACTGACTCAGTTATTTTATTCAGAAAAGTTAGGCATGTTATGATTTGTGCAATGTGGAAAATGTGTTGTACAGTTGCAGTCAGAATTATTCACCCCCCTGTTTTTTTGTTCTCCAGTTTCTGTTTAACGGAAATAAGATTTTTTTTTCAACACTTTTGTAAACATCATAGTTTTAATAACTCATTTCTTATAAGAATAATATTTATTTTATCTTTGCCATGATGACAGGACATCATATTTTACTGCATGGACATTTTTCAACACACTGGTATTCAGCTTAAAGGTGCCATATACTGCATTGGTTTAATCAGTTAAATTGTTCTGTTCTCTGATATCTACACTGAGAAAAATTATTCAAAGGTGATTCCTTGGATTTTCTAAATCTTTTTATGTTAAGTGTGTTGTAAACCATTTATTTGGGCTGGATTTAAACAAACCAATTAAGTTGAATATTATTAAATTTAATTTGTTTGTTTAAATTCAACACAAATAAATTGTTTGCAACAGTTTTGCAGACATCATTTTTTTTTTGTGTATCTAGTAGATTTACGGCTTTGGTAAGTTCAAAAAATCTCCAGAAAGGGTTTTATACAGTATACTCACTTATTACTTCATAAACTACCTTTAGACTTTGAAGATCCATAATTAATGATTAATGTTCATAAAGAGACAGACTTCTCCATTATTATTAAAAAAAAATCTTTTGAAGAGCTTTGCTCATCAAATAATCCTAAAAAATATATAATAATGTTAAAAAAGTGCCAATCATCATATTACAGCTTTTAAACGCTTAAATTTGCTTTTATTTATTTATTCATTCATTTGTTTGTTTGTTTGCTTGCTTGCTTGTTTATATATTTATTTGTTTATGTTATTTTTTATTAAAATATATATTTTTGCTTTTATTATTACTATTTTTACTATTTATTGTATTTTAAATTTTTACAATTTGTATTTTATTAAAATGTTATTTTTTAAAACTTTTTTTAATTATTTTATTTTATTTTATTTTATTTTTCGTTCTTGGTTTTCCTGCCAAGGGCATCCAGAGTTTTTGGTTTCAGTCTAGGATTTAAAATTCGATGCATCTCTTAAAAAATATAAAAATAATAAGTAATGTATTGCACCTTACTGCGATATGAATGTTGGATATACTATTATTGCGATAACATTAACATAATATATTTTTGATATATTGTGCAGCTCTACACTAAAAAAAATAACGATTTTTCTGCTCATTCTTACCACTAATTTAAAATGAGTAGTTTTTTTTTTTTTTTTTTGTGGACAACTTAAGTTAACTCATTCAATTTGTGTTGGGACAGCATGAATGAATTGTGTGGCTTCTTGCATATTTACAGTGTACTCTAGAAGCCAGTAACCATTGACATCCATAATAGGAAAACAAACAAAAAAGTAAGATACTACAGAAATCAAAGGCTTTCCAACATTCCTGAAGATATCATCTTCAGTCTTCAACAGAAACTCAAGCAGGATTGAAACCGAGCAAATGATCACAGATTTTTATTTTATTTTATTTTATTTTTTTTGGCTGAACCGTGCTGTAAGTGTGAATGTGTGGTGTGTGAATGTGACTCAGCGAGGGCTCTTTTGTTTCATTCATGCGTTTCTCCGGCTCTTGCGAATGTGTTGCAGCAGACAGGAAGGTCACAGATCTGACATTTTGAGCAGAACAGACTTGCAGCAAACGTGACTCTTCTGCTGGTGACTCATGTCATCTACAAAGCTCAGAAATTCACCAGAAACACTTCTTAAACAGTACATAAAGGGATAGTTCACCCCTGTCAAACACAAAAGAAGATATTTTGAAGAATGTTGTAAGCCTCTAACTATTGACTTCCATTTATTTATTTTTTTCCTGTTATGTCCCTTCTATATTTTATTACAGGTCTACAGGTCTCATTTTTGTTGCCATTTACAATAACAAGGAGAAAGACAAAGTGCAAGAATACTAAACTTGAACTTGAACTTGAAGTGAACTTGTTTATTATAAGTAAGCCATGGAAGTCAGTGGTTACAGATTTTCAGCTTTCTTCAAAATATCTTTTTTGTGTTCAACAGAAGGAAGAAACTCATATAGTTCGCCCAAATAATTTGAAATTCTGTCATCACTTACTCACCCTGTACTTGTTTCGAACCTCCATGTGATTCATTCCTCCATCAAATACAAAAGAAGATATTTTGAATAATGTTGTAAACCTGTAACCATTGACTTTCATATATTCGTTTTTCCTGTTACATCCTTTTTCTGTTTTATTACAGGTCTAGGGAAAGGGAAGGAAAAGTATTAAACCAGTAGTAATTATTGTAGCCATTTACACCAAAATGGAGAAAAACAAAACATGAAAGCACTAAACAAGTAAACTTGTTTTTTATAAGCAAGCTGTGAAAGTCAGATTTTCAGCTTTCTTCAAAATATCTTCTTTTGTGTTCAACAAAAGAAAGAAAATCATAAACTCATTAAAAGAAACAGTTCTTAGACTGTACTCAAAGGTATAGTTCACCCGAAAAAATAGAAATTCTTTCATAACTTACTCATCCTGTACTTGTTTCAAACCTTTATGTTATTCATCCCTCCGTCGAATACAAAAGAAGATATTTTAAAGAATGTTGTAAACCTGTAACCGTTGTGTTTCATATATTAGTTTTTCCTGTTACATCCCTTTCCTTAGACCTGCAATAAAATATAGAAAGGGAAGGAAAAACATTAAGCCAGTAGTAATTATTGTAGCCATTTACACAAAAAAGAAGGGAAACAAAATAGGAAAATACGAAACAAGTGAACTTGTTTATTATAAGCAAGCTGTGGAAGTCAGTGGTTACAGATTTTTCAGCTTTCCTCAAACTATCTTCTTTTGTGTTCAACAGAAGAAAGTGGTTTCTAACCACTTGAGGGTGAGTAAATAGTGTGTGTATTTTCATTTTTGGGTGAACTATCTCTAGCATATGCATCATGTCAGAACACTCTACTGCTTTGTTTAGATTTTAGTAGCTATAACTTTGCCTTTTTATTCAGTTTGTGGTCTCTTTTTGTTTGTAACACTGTAAGTTATGAAATCGTGTTGCTTTTTACTTACTTGTTTGCTCATTACTAACATAGTAAACAGTGTAAACAACAGGTTTACTGAAGAAACAGCGACTTAAACAAATGAATAACCATCTATAATTCAACACTATTGTGTTGTTGGACTAAATTTGCTCTATGGGATGTTGTTCTGAGGATTCTTACCTTGCGTTGCAAAATAAACCGGCATCTACAGCAATCAATGCATGTGTCTTGTTATCACGATGATAAGTATGTACTCTATATCTAGTAACGTTGAGCATGTTCTTCACAACTCACACAAATTTAGCAAATACGTTGTTTATAAGCTTCCCATTGAAAACACCTAGCTACAATCGCTGCTTGAGGTTTACTCATGTTCTTGAAGATTACTTGTGTTCATTTTGATGTAATCTAATAGTAAACACTGACATGTAAAGACATGCAAAGTGCCCCAGTTTAACCACCTTGGGTCACTGAGTTCTGTTGTTCCTCAACACTAGTTAGTACTCTCTATGATTGACTCAGAAATAGGACACCTTTGCAGAAAATGAGTTTGAGACACTGCATGAAGCATTGTTATAGGTTTTCTCACTTGTACTCCATATGAATGGCCCGCAGGTTACACTGACGCCCTCTTCACGTTCATGTTGACACTGGGGAGTTTACTGGATTAGACTGACGAGCATAGAGAAATCTGGAAGGAATTGAGCTGGAGCTTTAAACACAATTACACTAATCAGCCTGGAGGTTGCAATTTGTGACCTAATACCTGCTAATAAGAGCTGGGATTCAAGCTGAGGGAACAATCAGGCAGGGACTGATGAAAGTTTGCTGGATTTCTGGAATAGTGGTTAATGATCATATCCGGAAAACCAGAATGCCACACACTAGCAGGTATCCGTTTCCCAAACAACAACATACTGTAAATCGCAGCTGAACTACCATAGTATGATTTATCATGTGGGAAATGAACGATGTAGTGACGAGTGTTTCCTAAAACCGTAGTTTCTCTGTCACAGATCCATGTTAGTTATAGCGTTAAACGTCTGTTGGCACTTTGAATGGGGTGGAGTAACAACTTTGCAATCAGTTTTGTACAAATGATATTGTTTTACATGCATTCGCACATTTTTTTAAATCGTAGTTTTGGTAAAAAAAGAGTCTCAAACAATGTCAGGATATTAATCAATTTAAAAAGTTGTGTAAACATATATTATCAAAGGCATATAATGATGAAGGTGATTGAAAAAGGATAAAATGAGGAAGGTTTGATGAACTTTAAATTAATGGCTATTTGCAGTACTATGTTTAGATTTTTGATTTATTTATTTATTTTTAATTTTTTTGTTATAAAATGCAAATGTATAAATGGAATCAAACATGTAGTATGTTAAAGATGCCAAAAGGATAAAATATGCCCAATGTAAAAAGAAGAGATAAGTAAAAAAAAAAAAGAAATAAGTTTAAGTAATAGACGAATGATGTGTGTGGTAATGGGGTGGGAAAATAATAAGCTTGTGCTTCATCCTGCTCCATTTTCGACCATGTTGAAATGTATTTTTTTTGTTAAAGATATTTTATGTATGATATATTTTTGTTCGATAATAAATTAAATCAAATCAAATTTTAAAAAATCATGCATTCGTTTCCCATATTAATGTAAACGTTAACATATATTGCCTATATTTCTTTTACAAACGTTATGGAGAATATTCTATATTCAGTGATTCTCAAGCTTTTTTCACCAAGTACCACCTCAAAAAAATAATGATGGTCAAATAATGATGTACTTTTACTTATTTATGTGCAAATATATTTCTATTGAATGTTTTACTGCAAAAACATGTCAGAAATTAACATTGATTCATGTCATTTGAATCCTGAGCCCACATGATAAATCATGGTTTCCGCTACATTCAATCTTCCATGGCGGGGCGCCACACCAAAATTAATTCCCACCACAGCTACATTACAGCTTCTCATTCAAAACATTCAGTTGTTGTTGTTTGTTTGTTTGTGTGTTTTTTTGATAGCGTATTATAATCGCACCAAATTTTATTAAAAGGTAAATGAATTATAACAGAGCAAACTTTTCTGTAATCATAGTAGTGCTTTGAGTTATTTGTTTAACCCTTTAAGGTTACATACTGACTGATTGACAGCAAGCACGAAGCAGCTTTCAGTTAGGATGAACACAGTTTCTGTAATTATACTTTATAGATAAAGGTCTATAGTTCTGCCTACAATGACTTTAATTCAATTCAATTCATCTTTATTTGTATAGCGCTTTTACAATGTAGATTGTGTCAAAGCAGCTTCACATGCATTATAAAAAAATTGAAACAGTGTCACTTTAGGAGGAGTTTATAGCCATTTCACTTCAGGACGCATCAATGCCATTCTGTAGGTCTATTGGAGACATTCATAAATATTCCTAGCAAATCTAATAAATGTTGGAGACATACTCATTACATGAACGCACTGAATCTCACTTCAGCAGCGTTTATTTGAAAGCGCACAAGAAAATCAAAGAAAACATCCCAAGTGTGATAAAAGGAAAGGTTTGTTCTTCATTGCTGTTGAGAAAGCACTTGTATTTATTTATTATATGTTATTAATTTATTATATATATTTTATACTTAAAGATGTCGATGGAGTTGTTGGTACCCTTCCATTGAGGAAAGAATACCCACAGCAGTCACTGAAATAACTGAAACTGAAAAAAAAAAGATTAATCAACAATGACTGAAAATAAACTGATGTTAATCAGGAACTGCTTTTCGAATTATGGTTCAACAGAAGCATTAAAAAAAGGCAAACTAACGAAACTGGCCTAGACAAAAAGTCCACTTCTGTTTGCATTAAAAATAAATTGCTGCTTGTTAAAAGTACTTATTTAAAATGAGTTGAAACAATGGTGATTCCTCGAAGAGTGTGGTTAATGGTTGCTTAGCAGTGACAGAAGCCACGAGAGTTTAAGCTCATAAGAACAATGAAATTGTTGAAGGAAGTCATGCATGTGCCTTGTGTTTCCACACTGTTTTCTCAGACATTGATGTTTGACAGTTGAAATGTTTAATAAAGTGACTTTTATTGGGTTAAATTGATTTTTCTGGGTTGGTGATGTAAAATATGGTCATTTATCATTGGTAACCTAATTTATAAACTATTATTATTATTATTATTATTATTATTATTAGTAGTAGTAGTAGTAGTAGTAGTAGTAGTAGTAGTAGTAGTAGCTGTAGTCATTGTCGTTGTTGTTGTAGTAGTCATAGTAGTAGTTTTAGTATTAGTAGCATTAGTAGACGTAGTTATTGTAGTAGTAAAAAAAAAAATTAATAAAATTAGATATTTTCCCCCAATTCCATATTGCTGTATTTAAAATGTTTTTTTCTCTCTATTTTTGTCACATATCATGTTAAAAAAAAAAAAAGTTAATTAATAGTTTCTGTATTTTCTTATTCACTCTTGTTTATTTACGGTTATGAATTGCATTATGGGGAATTGAACTCTGTCATAATCAATAATTATTATTATTATAAATAAATTATTATTAACTATTAAAAATGGCAATGCAAGTCTCTTTTTTCTCTTTAACTACAAAAGTTGTTAGAGGAAACGTCAAAGTCTTATAATGCAATTTAAAAGCATAAGTAACACACAAACATGAATCACAAAATACGGACAACTGCAAATGTACAGATATTCTTACAGTGTAGTACTAAAGAATCACTTTAATTGAAAACAAACATATATATTTTTTTAACATTTTAGGAAGTGGGTCTCTTGCAAGCAAATAATTATATTTAGGTTTTCTTGGCGTCAAAAAAGTTTGCAACCCTCCGTCTTCGACTATACTGATGGCCTTCAAATGGCCTCAGTAGCCGCTAATGAGAATCCTTCATAGTGCCTCTCCCTGAACACGCTGTCCATCCACTGCTAAGAGCTCATTTCCCTTATCTGGATCTAAGTGCTTTTTTAATAGCTGTAGGGTGATGACTTCTGCATGTCATTTCCCGTCCGCTCTCTGTTGACAGCTTGTCCTCACTAAGACCATTCCTGCATTCTCTTATCAGCCCAGAGAACTCATCCAGATCATCATTATCGAAATTTATCTGTAAGATTATCTCTCATGTTTCATAATCTAATATGAGATTCATTGCATAAGTGTATGATCTGAGGTCCTTCTCTGAAAAAGCAAGTGGAAGCTAATGCTTTTTAGGAATGCATAGAATAAATGAAATATATTGGTTATGAAATGATAGTGTTCTTATACATTTTTATAATTTGATAATGCATAAATATTGATAGAATTTCATATTTAACTGTGCAATTTAATTTCACTGTCTTTAAATTGCAGTGTCAAAGGGGTGGTCCAGAGTGTATTTTCTAAAGCTTGAATGTGTTTATGGGGTGCAAAGTAATGTGTGCTCATGCTTCATTTGTAAAAAAAAAAAAAAAAAAAAGCATGTTAGTTTTTCATATACCTTACTTTGATTATATACAACTACTTGGCTAACATGAAAACAACTGTCATATTTACTAGTTCCTCCAAAAGCCCACCCTCAAGAGGCTCTGATTGGTCAGCTAACATAATGTGCTGAGATTTGCGGATCGGCTCCATGTCACCGGGAAGCTTCCTGCTATAACATTACAGCACATCTGGCCACGCATCTTTACTGCTCGGGGTGTATGCTTGTAACCTGAAGGGTTTATGACATCATTAACCAGGATGTATTGTTTTGTAGTCCCCAAACTTCATTCGCTGTAGGCTTTGCTAAGCTAACTCTGTAAAAGCCAATGACTCCCTTTGCGTTGAACTTTGAGCATCTTACATTCAGAGATGTTGTTTATGTTCACACAGCTACATTACACATCAACTAAAGTTTAAAATATCATATTGTACAAGACCACCTCTTTAAATATAATGTTTATAATATTAAGACATACATCTTCAATACTTAATTATTCAGGTTTCAGATGTTCATATAGTTTTGTGTTATTTCCAAAAAAGTAATTTAAAAAATGACTTTGACATGTTTTGTTCTTCATTCTAATATATATATATATATATATATATATATATA
>CAIGQQ010003610.1:8842534-8852737 GCA_903798035.1 Danio albolineatus | reverse complement strand
TATATATGTGTGTGTGTGTGTTCTTATATGTCAATTATGTTTAATTTCCCTGTTTCCCTGTTTATTTAGGTTGTTGCCATCTAACAATTAAAAATAATTGCATAATATGTATAATATTAAGATGTTTATCTTTAGTAAATACTTATTTATGAAGATTTCAGATGTTAATACATTATAATGACAAACTTGCTTTATTTAAAAAGGTAATTTAAAATGAGTTGTGTTCTCTTAAATAGTTTTGTTCTTAAAGCTAATATTTGAAAAATTAAATTACATTAAAAAGTTTAAATTGCATTTGCTTTGAAAAGTACCAAATTAGCATATTAGTCATCATTTTTCGATGCCTAAATGTGCATGATTTAGTTTTTTATTTGTTTATTTGTTTTTTCCGCCGTTTTAATGTTGGCCGTTGATTTTAATATTTGAGCATGCCTTTTGTTAGCTTTTGTTAGCTGAACCAAAGTTCATGACTAATGAACCTTGCAGCTGTCATCCCAGCTTAATCAGCATTGAACAAAACTAAGCTGAATAATGACACTGTTGTCTTTTTTTAGAGCCGTGGTTCTATTGAAACTGTATTCAGTTCGTTCTTGAAGAGCGTTACAATGTTATTACTGTTATCCATTATTTTTTTTTAGCATATTACAATGAAGCTGCTTGAAAAATGTATATTATATAAAGCGGTCATGTAATGAATCTCCAGAAATTCCAGTTTTTTACCTCCCGCACGAACCTGTAAAGCTGCACAATATATTACTTTAGCATCGATATCGCAAGCTGAATAATGACACTGTTGTCTTTTTTTGATGCAACTATTGAAAGTGCATTCATTTCATATTTGAAGAGCTTTACAAATTTATTACATTCATTCATATATTTTTTTAACATATTACAATAAAGCTGCTTGGTAATTAGTACAGCAGTTTTCTGTACAGCGTCACATACTTTTTCAGCACCAAATCTGCTATTAAACAGATTTTCACAAGCAAGTTGATTTAATGCAAACAGATGAATTGAACAGAAGCATGTACAATCGATTCCACAACCTCAAAACTCACTGCTGGTCTTTCTTTAAAGGTTACGAAGCAGTTTTCCTGTGCGTTTTTACTTCTAGAACCGGGCTGTTGCACTCTACATTGATCTTTGACTTTGTAAAAATTGTTTTTATCCTGTCCTGTCTGATTAAACTGTTCAGCAGGGTCACCGTTACCCTTGAAGAGTTTGGTTTGAAGTAGATGTGAATGTGTGTGTGTGTGTGTGTGAGAGAGACTGTGTAAAATCAGCAGAAATCATGGGCCACTGCAACCGACGTGTCCAAACACACTCACTCATGCATCTGCCGTCTCAACAGTTTTCAGACGAGCCGGGCGAGAGTCCTGTACACTGCTTATAACAGACATTTTATCTCCTATTTCATACTCAAACCATTACAATTCATCAGCTCATCATTATATGTTTTTTGTTTATATATTATATTATATTATATTATATATTTTGTTTGTTTGTTTCTGGGATTTTACCCATCATGTAGTGTGTGTAAAAAAAAATGCTGTTAGTAGCTACAATAGCTAGCACAAGTAATGAAACCCTATTGTAAAGTGTGACCGGGATATTATAGACCAGTGGTTCTCAAACTTTTTTCACCAAGTACCACCTCGGAAAAAATTTGTCTCTCCAAGTACCACCATAATAACCAGTATGGAAATACATTAGCGTAGGCCTAATTAAGCAGCTACAGCACTGCACAGTTCAAAAAACGAGACAAATTAATTCCTATTATTAAGACTTTTTATTATTGTCAGCCACTTTAAACAATATAAATAGTTTGGACATTAACAGTGCTTGCAGACAAAAAATAATAATAAATTCACCTTTTAAATTCAAATGCTTTTAAAAGTGATTTAAAAGTGAAAGTGACTCTTCTTAAAAAATAAAAATAAAACTGCTGTACTTGTAAAGTATTAATGTATAGTAGCTTATTTATCAAAACCTGGAAATGTTGCTAGGACCTGATGAATATAGGTTATATGTCATATACATATATATACATTTTTTTATACATTGAGATATATATTGCATGTACATATTGACTTATTTTTATATCTTTGAAATCTAAACGTTATATTTTGATATAATTCAGAATTACATATTTAAATTGGAAATTAATTTTGCTTACTGCTCGTCATTTACAGTAGGCCTGTGTGTGTCAGAAAAGCAAGTGATTAATGCATAAATTCCATAGTCTGATGATGTTCTTGATTCTGATTGGCTGGAGGGTGTGCTATATTTCGTTGAAACGCAGGTAGTTCCAGTAAGTTTTGATCACAGTTAGAAATAAATGCGCTTCTCCCAAAAGTTTAAAGTTACCATAGCAACTCGCATGTGCAGGAAACCGATGAGGGCTATTAATGGTGGACGGGAAATCCGCAAAATTAGGAAATTACTCATCAACTATGCCACAAAATCAAGTTTTAAGAGTTTTTCAAGTGAGAATATAAGAACGGCGGCACTCTTCTAGGCTAGCCCTAGAAGGGCTTCTCTAGCGCGTGGATCTGCTTTGCATAACCCTCCGCAAGCGCCGCGCGCCTCTTTCTCTTCCTCCCCGCCAAGCAGATAGATTTTTTTTACATCTGATGAAAACGATGCTATAAAGTAAACATTCTAAGCACTCCGGTGTTATCGTACGCTTCAGGGAACAGCCAATGCTGCCTGATCATGGTGTTATCGTACGCGTCCAAGGGTTAAAAAGTGTGTTCATTTTATTATTTTATTATTCAGCGATTCTTCCGCGTACCACTTAAAGAAATACGCGCACCACAGTTTGAGAACCACTGTTATAGACATAATAAATCATAGCACTTTGGATACTTAAGTACATTTTAACAACAACAACTACTTTTGTACTTTTGCTGAAGTAAAAGTGTAACAGGAGCACTTTTACTTTAACTAACATTAATGAAACCCTATTGTAAAGTGTGACCGGGATATTATAACCACAATAAATCATAGTACTATGGATACTTAAGTACATTTTAACAGCAGCTACTTTTGTACTTTTACTCAATTGAAAGTGTAATGTGGGCACTTTTACTTTAACATCATGTAATAAAACCTATTGTAAAGTGTGACTGGGATACTATAGCCAAAATAAATCATTGTGCTTTGGACAATTACTTAATTGGAAATGTAACTGGAGAACTTTTACTTTTACATTAAATAGCATTAAGTAATTAAACCCTACTGTAAAGTGTAGCCATAATAAATCATAGTACTTTGGATACTTAAGTACATTTTAACAGCACTTACTTTTGTACTTTTACTCAATTGAGAGTGTAACGGGAGAACTTTTACTTTAAGTAACATTATGTAATGAAACCCTATTGTGAAGTGTGACCGGGATATTATTATAGCCATAATAAATCATAGTACTTTGGATACTTAAATACATTTTAACAGTAACTATTTTTGTACTTTAACTCAAGTGAAAGTGTAACAGGAGAACTTTTACCTTTACATTAACTAGCATTAAGTAATTCAACCCATTGTAAAGTGTAGCCGTAATAAATCATAGTACTTTGGATACTTAAGTACATTTTAACAGCAGCTACTTTTGTACTTTTGCTCAAGTGAAAGTGTAACGGGAGAACTTTTACTTTAACATCATATAATGAAACCCTATTGTAAAGTGTGAATGGGATATTAAAGTCATAATAAATCATAGTACTTTGGATACTTAAGTACATTTTAACAGTAACTACTTTTTTACTTTTACCCAAGTGAAAGTGTAACGGGAGCACTTTTACTTTTACATTAAGTAGCATTCAGTAGTTAAACCCTACTGTAAAGTATAGCCATAATGAATGATAGTACTTTGGATACTTAAGTACATTTTAACAGCAGCTACTTTTGTACTTTTACTTAATTGAAAGTGTAACGGGAGCACTTTTACTTTAACATCATGTAATGAAACCTATTGTAAAGTGTGACTGGGATATTATAGCCATAATAAGTAATAGTACTTTGGATACTTAAGTACATATTAACAGCACTTACTTTTGTACTTTTACTCAATTGAGAGTGTAACGGGAGCACTTTTACTTTAACATTATGTAATGAAACCTATTGTAAAGTGTGACTGGGATATTATAGCCATAATAAATCATAGTACTTTAGATACTTAAGTACATTTTAACAGTAACTACTTTTGTACTTTTACTCAAGTGAAAGTGTAACGGGAGCACTTTTACTTTTACATTAACTAGCATTAAGTAATTAAACCCTACTGTAAAGTGTATCCATAATCAATCACAGTACTTTGGATACTGAAGTACATTTAACAGTAACTACTTTTGTACTTTTACTCAAGTGAAAGTGTAGCGGGAGCACTTTTACTGAGGTAACATTCGCACTTGGTTTGTGTACATTGTCCACCGCTGGCATAAAGTGACGCTTTAAGTGTACAAAACGTTGTGGATGGCGAGCTTTGTAAGTGTAAAAGTTTTTGCTTCTACTTTTTTTATTATAAGCCAGATGGACACGTAATCCGAACACGGCTCTTGTTAAATTTACTCCTGCCTTTTATTACTGTTCCTGTTCCTCCACCCTCACTAATGCAGGGCATTAATGGCAGCTTGCCCAGCTCTCTTTAACATAGATGTCTGGGAATGTTCCTACCACTTACCAGAAGTGCCATCCTCATATCTACCTAGTTTGATAAGTATAACCGCAAGATTGGCTTTTCAGAACAGAGTGCTCTTGAGATGAAACCTTCGCTTCCTCAATATCTATATATTAGAGCCCGTGGTGGAGATTTTTATGTTGAACGTTCAATCGAACCTGCCTGCATCTGTGTGTTATGACTCACTGAAAACATAGGAGAAAGAACGCAATCACAAATGTGATACTAAATTTATAGTCATGCAGAAAATATCTGTAAATTAGCTGTTTTTTGTGACTCATGTTTTTATTTATGTTTATTTATGATTTTGAATTGCTTTATGGAATCTTGAACTTTCCTCCAACAACTTTTAACCTTGAAAAGTTGGATAAAGTGACTTTTATTAACATTTTTAATAGTTTAAAGCGATATATTTTCAGGGTTGGTGTTGTGTGTTATGGTACAAAAACCTTGTAATAAACTGCCAGTGCATTTTCTGTTATTTTACAGACAAAATTTTTTACATATTATAATATTTGAAACTACTAAAATATCAATAAAAGTCATTAAGTTAAACTGCAGAGTTGAATTTTCAACATCAAAAGTCGAAAGAGCAGAAATCTATGTATAATGTATAAAGTTTCTCTGGTTTCTCTAGGTTTATCATGTATGGGATTGAGTAAAATGTTAATATTTGTTTTATAAACAGTATGTCTAACTACATTTGATACAATATTCCACATAAAAATATTGTAATTTTGAGCTTTTTAATTTTTACAGATTAACAAATAGTTGCAATCGTTGTCTTAAATCAAGGTTAATTAAAATATATTAAAAATTTGGTCAATATTCTACAACCTTCTGACTAAAAGTCTTAATTATATTATATAGAAATAATACAAGCTTGTTTCAGACGCGCCTATTATTTAAATAACATTTAATCTAATAATGTTAATACAGTGACAAAAAGAACATGAAGACCTTTTTTTCTAATATTTTTGAATAATTGATTTCTATCCATCAAAGAATCTTGAAAAAAAGTGTCATTGTCACTCCATAATATGCCTCTTAAATATTTTCAACTATTGTATGGCTAATAAGGCATTTCTCAATCAGCAAATCAGGACATTACAATAAATTCAAAAGGATCAGTTGACACGGAAGACTGGAGTAATGATGCTAAAAATTCAGCTTTGTCATCACAGAAAGAAATACCATTTTTTAAAGTATTTAAATGTAAAACAATTACTGGAAAACAAAACAATACTCTTTTACACCATTTTTTGATTGTTTAAAATGTTTTACTCTTGCTAAAATATGTGTTAAAACATTTCTTATCCATGTATCTGTCTATCTATCTTTCTATTTGAAGTCAATACTGAAAAAGTACTTAAGAACTGAGGGCATATAAGGCACAGGTGAACACAATAAATGAATTAAGGAACTCATGGGTAAAAAACAAGCACTGGCAGTACAAGAAAGTTCAAACTATATCTATCTATCTATCTGTCTGTCTGTCTGTCTGTCTGTCTGTCTGTCTGTCTGTCTGTCTGTCTGTCTGTCTGTTATTAAATTTATTCTATAATTTTATTCATCCATCCATCCATCCATCCATCCATCCATCCATCCATCCATTAACCCACCCACCCATCCATCGTAGCTGTCTGTCTATCTGTCTGTCTGTCTAAATCATTTTATTTTGTAAAATCCAGCAATGTTGTGGTTGTAAAGAATTGTTTTTATTATTTCAGAAGGCTGTAATTCAATGTGTGAAAAACTGAAGACAAAATAAAAAGACAGTGGCAAAAAAAAAAAAGTATCTTATCCCAAAAGGAGTAACGAACAATTATATACGATTACAAAACAAATAAATAAATAAATAAAAAAAAAAACTCTTTTTCCCCAGTTGTTAAACACAGACACGTGATTAAGGAGTGATAAAGTGTGCCCCCCGCCACCATGGAGCAACCTATCCATGTGATTTGAGAAATTTGACAGCTTTATTCATGGCCTTTTGTTAGCGCCTGTAGGTGGCAAAGAGTGCATAAAATCCTGCTCTAAATGTCTATTGAGCGCACTTTACAGGAGCCGAGCCTGCATGGCTCCTAATGAACTTTGCGTGCTCTTCTCGCACATTTTGACACCGGGTCACGAACGAAGCAAGGATTAAGCGTCAAAGCACAATTGGGGCAAGAGGGGCATTGAGAGGCCTTTGTTGGAGAATGAGAGCGGGTGAAAATGTCAGCCGGAGAAACGGCCGTGCCTCGATGGCGGCTTCAAATAGGCATGACCCTCGCGGTGAACTTTCATTTTGGTAATTGCCGGCCTGTTCTGACACGCTACATCGCACCCCAAGAGCAAGTGTTTGCAAACTGTTTAACCGAAAGCGCTCTGAGGCGAGGGGTATTCATTTGCAGCGTTTACACTTAGACAGACTTGATTAAACTTTTGGGCAAGTTGCTGTGCCAAGCTGGAAGTTGTTCAGATGCTGGTTTGCGCCATTGTTTTTTTTTTTTTTTTTCCCCAATGGGAATCTGGATTTGCGCACTTAATGAGTGGCCTGAGATAGCCTCTTTTATAAGGATTAATTAGTTGCTTGGGTCGGGTCAAGCTGGTGTCAGATGTGTGGTCTTTAATGTTTGCATTGGACAGAATCTGTCCTGAGGTCACCTTTTTTTAATGACTAATTCATTCTCTGAAAAAATTGTGTTTCTGTTTGTTTGTTTGTTTTATTTTTGAATGAATTAGAATTTTATTTCTCCTCTTTCTATATTTTAAAGGCGACCTATTATGGAAAAATTACTTTTATTAGTGGATTAAACATAGTTTTGTGGCAGAAGTGTGTGAATATAGACAATGTCTATAAATAGACAACTATTTTCTGTGGGGTATTTTGAGCTGAAGAGTTTTGCTTAGGATTTCACTCATTGTGTTTTAAAAACTAAACGTTTGCACCTTGGCATAGCTAATTAAAATATTTGTATCATTTTTTAAGGTTTTATGTCAAGAAATATTGTTTACACAAAATTCAACAATATCAAATATTTTTTTTAGGCTTGTGCAGTCCTAATAGATTAAGTAAAGAACATCTGTCAAATCGTTAAAAGTTGGTCTTTATTGAGGTTAGTCCAATAATGTTTTTGTTTTTTGTTTTTTTAGTCCAAAGTTTACTTCAGTTTTAGCTTCAAGGTCTATGTACATGTAGCATTACATTGATGTTACAAAGATATTTTGCTGCTAATAGTTATTTGAAGGGGAAAAGCACAGACGCTTTATATATAAATATATATAAATTCCAATCACTCAGTTGGGAAAAATCCATTTTTTCCCCACCATCACATCCCTTCCAGGTTAAATAATAAAAATAAAATAAATTACTGCTGAATTTAATAAAAGTGATTTTAATCCAGAATTTGCCAGGGTTATGAATAATTTTGGGCGTATAACATTGTTATAAAAATGTAATAAATAATTATATTTAATTAAAAGTGTATGCATACAACTACATTTGGCTTGTTTTGACACATTTTGAAAAAAATGCCTCTGAAGGTGAGGGAAAGAAGGACACTGATATAGTCTCAGAAAACTTTTTACAGAAATCTTATTTTGCATGCTATCTTAATCAAAATTCATGAAACACTTGGCTTTTATGTCATATTTTTTCTAGGACATTACATTAATGTTTTCCTTTGTTTGTATATGAAAAAACAAATAGTGAACACAATACAATTTTTTTTCTCATGACTTCATAAAGTATAACATTTTATATTTTTGAGCATGACACTTCCGCTTTTAGCACAGTAAAGCTCAAAGTGTCTTCTTTCTAATGATACCTAGTTTGTGGTTGTAGCCTACTGGAGTCAGGAACTGTTACTATTTAAAGTTAGGTAGGAGTAAATCCCCAAAAGTGAGTGCTGGGTAACAGGTTTTAAAATGTGGCTAAAACATTACATTTTCAATTCTGTATTAGTATTAACTGATTGAATAAATCATGATATATACAATTATCAGGATATAAGATGACTTAACTTTGATTTTTTATCATATTGCCCAGCCCTAATGTAAACGTTCCCATAGGCAGTGGGTAATACAGTGGATTTTGGACCTATAGTCTAAATGTAAATGTTCCCTGTTTTGATGCACACCCACCTTTTTTACTTAAAAGCATTGTTACAAAATTAAACATCCTTCATTTGACGACTCTCCTCTTCTTCTTTTTTTTTCCATCAGCATCTGAGCCCAATCTGAAGCTGCGGTCCAGGCTGAAGCAGAAGGTCAGCGAGCGCAGGAGCAGCCCTCTTCTAAGGAGGAAGGACGGACCCATCACCACTGCAAAGAAACGCTCTCTGGACATGGCAGGTGAGCAGATCCGCCTCCATTACTCACAGTTTATTCATTGTGAGAGTGGAGAACAGTGATAAGCGGTGAGAGGAGCTTGGCCTGTCCTGCATGCAGACCACAGCTCAGTCACCAGAGTTAGGCACAGTATGTTGTTTCAACACCGACATAGCAATTTGCATATCCACTATAGTCACATCACAGGATATGCAATGTTGAGTCTGAATTATCATTGACCTGGAGCCACAGAATTGAATTCAATTACTGTATTTATAATGAATTTATCAGATTTATGCAAAAAAAATGTTTTTGTCCAAATATCCTCATTTCAAGGTGAAAACATGATTATTTCATTTGATAAATTTGCATAATTGAGCTTGTTTCAAGAAAAAAAAACTCTTAATTTTGTTTTATTTCTTCTGAAGTTGAAAACAAAACTATTTTTACTTGATTTTAAGCAATTTTAGATATTTTTAGACAAAACAATAAATACTGATTACTGTTAGACTCCTCAGAAAAATATTCAAACAATCTTCTTCATCTGTATTCATATCACAGTAAAATAAAACATGGCAACATCAGACTTTTCAAGTATTGTTCAGCCCTAACCCGGTGTTAGAGCGTGACTCCAGCGCCTGTTCTTTCTTGACTGGCACTCCATTAATCTAGACAATTCTCTCCCAGAGTCGGCATGCAGCAGTGCTCCTGGTTCTGGCCCGAGTTCCCCCAACAACAGCTCAAACAACATTACCAATGAGAACGGCATCGCTGGATCAATCTCCAACAGCGCAGTGGAGGTACTGAGCTCTGCACGATTTATTGTTTATAAGTTGATGATCACTATCGGTTAACTCATTTCCAACGGAGAGTAGTCCAGGAGCTGCGTGAAGTTCCGATCATCTCCGTATCTGTAACATTCAGATCTGATTTGTGCTGATTTGCAACCGGCTGACCGGATATATTTCAGTGTTGTCCAGTCAGGTCCATGTGCGCAAGTTGAGAATTATTGTTAGTTGTTTGTTAGTTTTTTGTTATAAAATAAATAAATAATAAATAAATAGTAGTAGTAAAATAGTAGTAGTATATTTTTTAAATGCTGTCTCTAGTAAATTTCTTGCATTCATTCATTCAACTAGTATTCTAGTATGCATTCATAGTGAGCTTTTGCACTCTTTATTTTGGACGCAGGGAGAATCAGCTTCTCTCCC
>CAIGQQ010003610.1:8825034-8837534 GCA_903798035.1 Danio albolineatus | reverse complement strand
TGATCATCCTTCTATTATCACACATGGTATGTTTTTCACTTGTTTTCTTTTGCTTACGGTTATTTTTGTTAATGT
Organism: Danio albolineatus; assembly: GCA_903798035.1. Lineage (NCBI taxonomy): Eukaryota > Metazoa > Chordata > Actinopteri > Cypriniformes > Danionidae > Danio > Danio albolineatus. The sequence goes on along the minus strand of CAIGQQ010003610.1, from coordinate 8,837,459 downwards.
TGTTTAATTATCATTTTTACAATAACATTGCTTTGACAGGAGATTAACACCCCATGTATGTGTAGTTAAGTAGAGATCTGAGAGACCTTTAGCCTGGACATGCTACTGTGCATAGTTTTAGATACAGGGCAATAATTATTATTATTATTATTAAAGAAAGGTTTTGTTGAATAAAAAGAGCATGTATACAGATATATTTTTGGATGTTTTGACATATTATTTAACATTTGTGGCTAATAAATAATTCTAATAAATAATTATTTATTTATTTATGGTGTGATCAGAGATAAATTTGGTAAATCCTAGTGTTGATCCCTGAAGTCCTGTGAAATAAAAATGAATTGCAATGCGACACTATCAAACCACAGCCCATTTGCTCCTGAACATTAAGCAAGTTCATACACAAAAATAAATAAATAAATGAACAAGGAGGCATGTGGACTTAACACAAAGTCTAAATCAAGTAATTTTAGCATGCCAAAGTCAAATGTATGCAAATAAAATATATTTTCCCAACAACTAAATTGTGGTTTGTGAAAATGATGAATGGCTAGTAATGTTGAAAAACTACTTGCCACAGTGACTGGTGATTAAAAAAGTTAATGTCAAGCCCTGATAGCAATACATAATACTACTACTACTACTACTAATAATAATAATAATAATTATAATAATAATAATAATTGATGTTAGAAGGTGTCTGCGGGGTCTTAAAAAGTTTTCAAATATCTTAAAATGTCAAAAACTAAATTTTAGACCTCAAAGACTTACTGAAAGGGGTCTCAAATAGTTTTAAACTGGTCTTATTTTTCCTTTGTCCATGTAAAACTAACAAATCGGGACAACATCCATCCAGTCACCAGCATTCCATCTCAATAGAACTTTTAACACAAGTCAAATTTATGAAATCTGTTAACCAATAATCGGTGGTTCAGTGGGTAGCGCTATCACCTCAAAGCAAGAATGTTGTTGGTTCGAACTTCGGCTGGGTCAGTTGGCATTTCTGTGTGGAGTTTTAATGTTCTCCCTGTGTTCGCCTGGGTTTCCTCAGGGTGCTCCGGTTTCCCCCCCAAGTCCAAAGACATGCGGTACAGTTGAATTGGGTAAGCTAAATTATTCATAGTGTATGACTATGTATGGATGTTTCCCAGAGATGTGTTTCAGTTGGAAAGGCATCCATTGCGTAAAACATATGCTGGATAAGTTGGCGGTTCATTCCGCTGTGGCAACCCCAGATTAATAAAGGGACTAAACCGAAAAGAAAATAAATGAATGAATGAAATTGTCCGTAGTGTATGTGTGTGAATGAAAATGCAAGGATGTTTCCCAGTGATGGGTTGCAGCTGGAAGGGCATCCGCTGTGTAAAACATGCTGGATAAGTTGGTGGTTCATTCCGCTGTGGCGACCCCAGATTAATAAAGGGACTAAGCCGAAAAGAAAACTAATGAATGAATGAATGCAGTAGTGGGAAACACTCGTCCACTCTCATTCACACACCACTCATACACTACGGCCAATTTAGTTTATTCAATTCACTTATAGCACATGTGTTTGGACTGTGGGGTAACCAGAGCACCCGGAGGAATCCTCACAAACATGGAGAGAACATGCAAACTCCTCACAGAAATACTAACTGGCCCAGCTGGGACTCGAACCAGCGACCTTCTTGCTGTGAGGCGACAGTACTAACCACTGAGCCACTCTGCCGCCCCTGCTGTTGTCATTTTAGATTTATTTAATTCATATTAATAAATAATGAACCACCTTTGCGCGTCATATTGATTAATTCTGTTCCTCGCACGGTTTGTTTATCCTCCTAATGCACCCATATTTCTCATATTTGTCACATCATTTCCCATTAAATCTCTGAATTGCCTTCCCTCTGATCAGACAGGGGCCCCGGGGCCTTGCAGGATCATAATCTCCCTGCAGACCTCATACATTTTACTGGTTGTAATTAGCGTAGCATACAGTACGTTGTGCAGCGCCCTTTATAAAATGGTTTCAATTTCCCGCAATACACACTAAGGAAAGCTCATTTTAATCAAATTAGTCATAGGCGGGTGTTAATTAGCCTCCTGATGTGCCAGGAAGGGCTTCTGGAGAGACGCGAGAGAAAGACTGGCAGAAAGAGGAGGTCAGTAATACTGATCTGAGACGCCTCGCTGGCGCAGTCACCTCTGAATAATAATATGTGCCATTAAAAAAAAAAAGCATCACCTTTTTTCTCCGCCCACTTCTGTCAGCTGGCCAATCCAGAGCACAGGAGGAGTCAAGAGTGTGTGTGGAGAAGAGTACTGCGATAACAGCTATTGTTGTGATGAATATCAAACATTTAGTGTTGTAGAGGCAGAGATGGATGTTAGTACGTTTCATAATAATCTCATGCTGGACTGTTTGCTGTATGGTGTTTTTGAGATGTCACACTTTATGATCAGTTGTCATGCAGCGATTATTGTTATATATATATTTATATATATATATATATATATATATATATATATATATGATGCAATAAAACAGATAATTAAAGATAGTATTTTTATAGAAATGTCAAATAATCAATTGTAATCATATTTTAATTTATATCTATACACGTATATTATAATGTGTGTGTATTTTATTTGTCAGTATTTATGTTTAATTTCATACATAAACTCCTTTATAATTCATTCATTCATTTTCTTGTCGGATTAGTCCCTTTATTAATCCAGGGTCGCCACAGCGGAATGATCCGCCAACTTATCCAGCATTTTTTTTTACGCAGCAGATGCCCTTCTAGCCGCAACCCATCTCTGGGAAACACTCCTTTATAATATGATATTAAATTATATAAAGTTGCTTTAGTTTTCATTTTTTTGTTATTTTTTTATATAACTTTCATATACACACCCATCATATTGAATTATTCTGGGTAAATTATTGTTAACATATATATTATACAGAACTATATCACATGTATCACATTATATTACATGTAAAATGTTACTATACTATATATAATTACTATGTTATATTACTACATATCATATTATGTGTGGTTGCTATATTATATATAATTAAAAACAATTGTTTTAGATTATTATTTATTAATATCTGTGTTTCAGATTTCAATTTTCATTATGTATGTGTTACAGTATATATCCTTAGTGTGTTGAGCCCTGAAAAGTCATGTGAAAGAAAACTAATTGCAATGCGACACTTACTTTTTTATGAAAGCACAACCCATTTGCTCATGCTCATTGAGCAAGCTCATACACACACACAAAAAAAAGTTAAATGAACGAGGAGGCAAGTGGAAAAACACATAATCTAAATGGAGTAATTTTAGCATGCCAGTATTTATGCATATAAAATATATTTTCCCAACAACAAAATTGTGGCTAGTGAAAACGGCGAGTGGCTAGTAACAGTGGAAAACTACCACTACCACAGTGGCTGGTGATCAAAAAAGTTAATGTCAAGCCCTATATATATATAGTAGTTTTATAGTAGTTATGGTATGCATACATTTTTATTAGACAAAAATGCTCTTAAAAAAATAATTGACATTTAAAAATGTATATATTCTCACGCATCTAAAACTATGCACAGTGGTCTGTCCTGGCTCAAGTTCCCAGATCACCAGTTAAGTATGCATACAACATATTAAAGCAATGTTATTGTAGAGGATGATTGTTAATAATAATAATTCCTTACATTTATTTAGCGCTTTTCTAGATACTCATAAAGCTTTACATGTCGGCGCCAGTGGTGTAGTGGTTAGTCCGTCGACACATGCACTCCGGTGCTCACGGCGACCAGAGTTAAATTTTACCTCGTGGTCCTATGCCGATTCTTTCCCTCTCTCTGCTCCCCATGCTTTCCTGTCAATTCTCTCAACTGTCCTATCTAATAAAGGTGAAAACCCCGAAAAAATAATTATTAAAAAAAAACTTTACACAATGGGGGGATCTCCTCATTCACCATTTATTAAACCATATTAACAAAAATAACTAAGCAAAAGAAAGTATGTAAAAAAACATTCTGTGCGCGATAACGAAAGGATGATCCCACACACACTGTTAATGTTAGGCAAATTAACAATCTATTCAAAGAATGGTTAAAGCGAAAGCAATAACTGCTACTGCTTACAAAGAATCTCAAGCCCCTGAAGGACTGTGGGTGCACGAGCCATCGCACTAGTTTCGTTTCCAGGCATTGTTGCTTCAAGTGAGGAAACGGCACAGGAGCTTTTAAACACTAAAGCTTTTAGACACTAAAGCCCTCGTCAGTGAGTGAGGAGAGCCTGTCTAAGCTATTATGTATATATATAGTTTTTATATATATGTATTTATTTTTATTTTAGCTTTTTACATTGATTACGTTGACTACACTTGTTTTGCACGTTTCTTTTTGAAGTTTATAATGGTTTTAATTTCTGAAGATCTCTGTTTTCTTCACTTTCACTCCTTTAATATTTCAAAAGGCAACATGTCAGTTCTCTTAGCAATGTGCATTAGATGTTTCATAAGCGATCCCAATCCTCCAGCCTGCCGTGTAAAGCTGAGACAGCAGTGCGTTTAATCTCGGCCCGTGTATTGAGGAAACTGAGCCCCTGGAGAGCAGCAGCAGGCGAGGTGTTAATTAGTTCAGAGCCGAGTGCTAACTAGAATCTGCTGTGTAACCCAAAGCCTGTGTGTTTTTTTTTTTTGTGTGTTTTTTTTTATCCCAGGTCTGTCAGGTGTTCCCCTGCAGTCTCATTCCATCCACAAGCTCCGGCAGCATCGGCCTCTCGGACGCACCCAGTCGGCGCCGCTGCCCCAGAACTCCCAGGCTCTGCAGCAGCTGGTGGTTCAGCAGCAGCACCAGCAGTTCCTGGAGAAACACAAGCAGCAGTTCCAGCAGCAGCAGCTCCACATCAGCAAGGTAAAGCAGCTCTTCTGTGACTCCCTCTGTCACTGCAGGACGCCCTTATATGGTCAGACTGGAAGCCCACTTCCTGAGTATCTGTGTTTGTGTGGCTGCAGACTGAATGCGCACTTTCTGATGGTTATTTCATTTATACACTACCTGACAAAAGTCCTGTCGCCCATTCAAGTTTTAGGAACAACAAACAATAACTTGACTTTTAGTTGATCATTTGGTATCAGAAGTAGCTTATAAGTAAGGGAAAGACCTCTAGATTATGCTTATTTTACCAAAAATAAAATATGATCATGCCTTTCTTTTGAATTATTTAATTAGGACAGTAAGGTCTGACTTTGCTTATACAAAAGTCTTGTCACTTAACAGAAATAATGTACAGTATAGAATATAGAATCATGGTGCAGTGGAAACCGAATTAATATTGTGTATGACTCCCATGGGCTTAGAGGGCTGCATCCATACATCTCTGCAATGACTCAAATGGCAAAGAAAGCGTTCTTGCAGGACTTCCAGAGTTCATCAAGATTCTTTAGGCTCCGTTTACACTAGTGCGTTTTAGTTTTAAAACGGCATTTTAGCATGAAAACGATCCGCGTCCACACTAGCGTTTCACCCAGCGTTTCTGAACATATCTCCGTCCACACTACTCCACCAAATACGTACATCACGTGACCATTCGCGCACTCTGGGTTTGCACGTTCAAGTAGAAACAGGAAGCATGTGTCTCGCTCGACATTTGGCTATTATTAGTCAACAAACGCTACCCCAAAACCAGCGTCCTAAATAGGGCTTACGCCGCTTGAAACGCGAGCGATTAGCGAGAGCTCAAACAAAAGCTTGCCTCTTGCGAATACATGCAGCTGTTGTAGTAAAAAAAGGCAGAGTTTAACTGCACAATAGCGCCTAAAATGGACAAACAGCGCTCCCATTCCTGTATCCAGCAGCCACGCCTCCGTTTTCAGATGTCTCTGTTTTCCCCCCATCCACACTGAGATGGAGCAGCAGCATTTTAGAAAGAAAACGGCCTCTCCAGCGTTTCCAAAACGCTCAGTTTTTGGGGCTCGAAAACTCCGGCGTAGTGTGGACGGGTGGCATAACTGTAGCAAAACTAATGCGTTTTAAAACGAAAACGCATTAGTGTAAACGGGGCCTTAGATTAATCTTCAATGCCTCCTCCTTCATCTTACCCCAAATATGCTCAATAATGTTTATGTCTGGTGACTGGGCTGGCCAATCCTGAAGCACCTCAACCATCAGTACCTTTCAGGAACTTTAATGTGGAGGCTGAAGTATAAGAAGCAGTGCTATCCTGCTGAGGAATTTGCCCTCTTCTGTGGTTTGTAATTTCATGGGCAGCACAAATGTCTTGATACCTCAAGCTGTTGATGTTGCCATCCACTCTGCAGATCTCTTGCATGCCCCATATTGAATTTAACCCCAAACCATGATGTCTCCTTCACCAAACTTGACTGATTTCTATGAGAATTTTTGGTCTATGTGGGTTCCAGTAGGTCTTTTGCAGTATTTGTGATGATTGGGATGCAGCTCAACAGATGATTCATCGGAGAAATCTACCTTCTGCCACTTTTCCAAATGATTAACTTGAAGTCAAGCTATTATTTGTTTATCTTGCAACTGACATAATTATTAGCTTGAAGTCAAGCTATTATTTGTTTATCTTACAACTGACATAATTATTAGCACTACTGTTTTTGTAAAAGTCTCCTTTCTAGCAATAGATTTTTGTTTTATTTTTAAATGATAAAAAGCAATCAAAGCGCTGTCGCCTCACAGCAAAAAGGTCGCTGGTTCGAGCCCTGGCTGGGTCATTTTCCATTTCTGTGTTTCGGAGTTTGCATGTTCTTCCTGTGTTGTCCCCCACAGCCCAAAGACATGCACTATAGGCAAATTGAATAAGCTAAAATGGCTGTAGTGTATGTGTGTGAATCAGTGTGTATGGGTGTTTTTCAGTATTGGGTTGCAGCTGGAAGGGTATCCGCTGCGTAAAACATATGCTGGATAAGTTGGTGGTTCATTCCGCCGTGGCGACCCCGGATTAATAAAGGGACTAAGCTGAAAAGAAAATGAAAGAATGAAAAACGTTTACTGATTAATGTTTTATTTAAATTTTGTAAATTATTAAATTAAGCCTTTTCATCATCAGCAGTGAAAATGGTCAGGCTGCCTAATATATTCCATGGTGCTTTTGTAAGACTAAAATGTATTTGAAAAAAAATAAAAAAATAAAACATTTGAACACAAGAAGATATTTAGAAAAATGCTTTTTGCTGGGATTCATTGACTTCCATAGTAATTTGTTTTTCTACCATGGGGCTCAACAGCGACCAGCATTTTTCAAAATATCTTCTTTTGTGTTCAATACAATAAAAACAAACTCAAAAGTTTTAAAACCCCATGAGGGAGAACAAATGATTTTGATTATTTTTAATAATTTAGTTAGGGGTGAACTATCCCTTTAATTCATAAACTAATTGAAATACATGTTTTTATCAACATTTTTGCATGTTCGCACCAAGATGAACATCATGTCATCTCAGAGCTGCTTGATTTGTTGCATGAACTTTTATTAACAAAAGTGAAATCTCTATAAGAAAAATGCTTGCAGTGCTGCTGGATGCTTGGATCCGTTGACATCCATAGTAAAAAAATTTTTTTCCTTCCATCGGAGTGGACATTTTTCAAAATATCTTCTTTTGTGTTAAACAGAAAAAGAAACTCTTAAAGGTTTAAAACCACATGAGGCAGAATAAACGCTTATTTCAAATGCTTTTTTAGGTGAACTACCCCTTAATTCATAAACTATTGCAAGACAATCTTGCATTTTAATAAAAATTTCCAACTTTTTGCTCCACCATCAACTTGGAGCTTGATTTGTTTCAGAAACTGTCATTAAAAAAATGAAATCTCTGAGGAAAATGCTTGCCGTGCTGCTGGATGCTGGGATCCATTGACATCCATAGTAAATCATTCTTTTCCTACCATGGGAGTGAACATTCTTCAAAATATCTTATGTGTTTAACAGAAGAAAGAAACTCGTGGTTTTCAAACCACATGAGGAAGAATAAATAATTGTATTTTTATTTTTAATACTTTTTTAGGTGAACTCTCCCTTCGTTCGTTCATTCATTTATTCATTCGTTCATTCATTCATTCGTTCTTGGTCTTGGATGTTGTGTAAGTTATGTCTTGTTTTTGTCTTTTGCTGTTTTATTATGTGATTGTGAGTAATTGTGGGACCCCCTTGAAAATGAGATGGTACATCTCTAGGGGTTTATCCCAGTGAGTAAATATCAAATTCATTCATTCATTCTTTTTCCTTCAGCTCAGTCCCTTTATTCATCAGAAGTCGCCACTGCCAACTTATCCAGCATATGTTTTACGCTGCCGATGCCCTTCCAGCTGCAACCCAGTACTGGGAAACACCCATACACACTGATTCACACACATACACTATGGACAATTTAGCTTATTCAATTCACCATATCTTTTGACTGTGGGGGAAACCGGAGCACCCAGAGAAAACCCACGCGAACACGGGGAGAACATGCAAACTCCACATGGAAATGCCTACTGACCCAGCCGGTACTCAAAGCAGCGACCCTCTTGCTGTGAGGCGACAGTGCTAACCACTGAGCCACCATGTCACCCGCTTTAATTCTTCAACTATTGCAACACATAATCTTGCGTTTTAATCAACATTTCCAACTTTTGGCTCCAGGATGAACTTTGAGCTTGGAAAAAAAGTCAAAATGCTTGCAGTGTCCCATAACCGAGCGGTTTGATTGAGTGTTGGCTCGTTTATTATCCTGCTGTGTTTTTTGGGGATTGTTGCTCTTCCTCCACCCACAACACAAATGTGCGTTATAGATTAGTTAAGGGCTTAATCTGTACTGGCACACAAACATGTCCGAGTGAGATCACTGGGTGTGGATCACCTTCAGGGACAAACTCAGCAGATGTCAGAGGAATTGAATGCTTTGCGCTGTTTTAGATCGGAGTCGCTTATGTTTTAATAGTTAAAAAAAAAAGCAAATGTTGTGAATCTGTGCATGAGGTTTTCTGAAAATAGGTCAAGTGCATGACATCTGTGGACTTTGTTTTGGCATTCATGCAGTATGTTTAGAGGGAATACGTGTTGAAATATGTTAATATATTAAGCGTAGATGTACTGGAGTCCAAAATGAAAATGAGTTTTCAGGCATCAAAGCAATAAAAATCCAAAACAAATGTATTATTTTATTTCTTTATTTTTTTCATAATTTGATTTTTCATTGTATATGTATATGTGTTATTTTAGGTGAAATTCACATTAATCGTGGAATAGCATTTTAGATTCTGTTCTGCTCAAAATGTAGAACTTGAGACTAATTTTGTGGAGCTCTGATGACAGATTTAAATGGCATAATTAATAGTCATGAGCCAAGCCACACCTGCCATAACTTGTGTTGGGTAAATGACGACAAATTGTCACATAAATGTGTTTCCATCGCACTGTAAAAAATAGTATAAAACTTACAGCAACTTACTCGAAATCTTGGGTGCCAGTTAGACTGAAATTATGAGCACAATGTAAATGAATTACAATTTACTGTGAATTTACAGTAACTTGTTGAAAAATTAACTTACTGGCAATTTTGGTTGCCAATAATGCTGTGAATTTACAAGCACAATATAAAATAATAATTACAATTTACTGTAAAAACTTCACAGTAACTTACTGGCAGTTTTGGTAACCAGTATGACTATAAGTTTACAAGCACAAAGTAAATTAACAATTTAAAAAATACTGTAAATTTTACAGTAACTTGCAGACAATTTTGGTTGCCGATAAAACTGTAAATTTACAAGCACAATGTTAATTTAGTAATTACAATTTACTGTAAAAATTACAGTAACTTACTGGCAACCAGAATTAACAGTAAGACTAAATTTACAAGCACAATGTAAATTAATCTGTACAATTTACTGTAAAATCTGTAGTAACTTACTGGCAATTTTGGTTGCCGGTATGACTGTAAATTTAAAAGCATGATGTAAATTAATAATTACAACTTACTGTAAAGCTTACAGTAACTTGCTGACGATTTTGGTTGCTAATAATACTGTAAAATTACAAGCACAATATAAATTAATAATTAAAATTTACTGTAAAATTTACGGTAACTTACTGGCAATGTTGCTTGCCAGTATGACCGTAAATTTACAAGCATGATGTAAAATAATAATTACAACTTATTGTAAAGCTTACAGTAACTTTCTGGCAATTTTGGTTGCCAACAATACTGTAAATTAACAAGCACTATATAAATTAATAATAACAATTTACTGAAAAAATTACAATAACTTACTGGCAACCAGATTTTACAGTAAGACTAAATTTACAAGCACAATGTAAATTAATAATTACAATTTACTGTAAAATGTACAGTAACTTGCTGGCAATTTTGATTTTGCTTTATTAATTTACCAGCACTTTGTAAATTAGTAATTACAATTTACTGTAAAATCCACAGTAACTTACTGGCAATTTTGGTTGCCGGTATAACTATAAATTTAAAAGCACGATGTAAATTAATAATTACAACTTACTGTACAGCTTACAGTAACTTACTGACAATTTTGGTTGCCAATAATACTGTAAATTTACAAGCACAATATAAATTAATAATTACAATTTACTATAAAATTTATGGTAACTTGCTGGCAATGTTGCTTGCCAGTATGACTAAATTGACAAGCATGATGTAAAATAAAAATTACAACTAACTGTAACGATTACAGTAACTTACTGGCAATTTTGGTTGCCAATAATAGTGTAAATTCACTAGCACAATATAAATTAAGAATTACAATTTCCTGTAAAAGTTACGGTAACTTACTGGATATGTTTCTTGCCAGTATGACTAAATTTACAAGCATGATGTAAATTAATAATTACAACTTACTGTAAAGCTTACAGTAACTATCTGGCAATTTTGGTTGACAATAATACTGTAAATTTACAAGCACAATATAAATTAATTACAATTTACTGTAAAATTTACGGTAACTTACTGGCAATGTTGCTTGCCAGTATTACCGTAAATTTACAAGCATGATGTAAAATAAAAATTACAACTTTCTTGCAATTTTGTTTGCCAATAATACTGTAAATTTATAAGCACAATATAAATTAATTATTACAATTTACTGTAAAATTTACGATTAGTAAATTAAGCTTTACAGTAAGTTAATAGTAATTCTGGCTGCCACTAAGACTATAATTTTACAAGCACAATATAAATTAACAATTAAACCAAAATTGACAGCAAGTTACTGTAATTTTTTTTTCTTTTTTCTTTTTTCTTTTTTACAGTGTGTACATTTCCTTTATTTGCTAAAGGGTTTATCCTATGTTTTATTTTTCTTTCTTTTTTTTCTATGCATTAAAACCAGGTTGGGAAGAAAAATGTGAAGTGTAATTCACCTGGTATAAACATGCGGGATGTTCACTAAGCTGCAGGGAGAGATTGAGAGATGGCGAGTGCGTGGAGAAAAACAAAGCAGAATATGAAAAAAAGAGAGAAAAGAAAAGCTTGTTTGGAATGAACAGGGATGAGGCAATTGCTGAGCGCTCTGACGTCAATTATGTTCCCTCGGCACAGTGCCAGGGGGCTGTGTTTATAACAGACTCCAGTATGTGTGTGTGTTTGCGCACGTGGGGAGGGGCTAGAGATGTCATTGCCACAGTGATAGGGTTAGACAGCTGTCACAGCGAGAACTTAAGCCGAGAGGACAGTTTCTTTTGTTCCTGTTGTTCCAGGAATATTATTTAAAGAGGTCCTGTGTTATGCCTGTTACGCTTTAAGCTTCCTCTAGTGTGTATTTCTTTCAGTTTGAGCATGAAAAAGATGCAGAGTTACAAAGCACAGAGACAGTTATTGGGTATGTCAGTACACAGTGTTTTGGAACTCCCTCGAACACCACGACTGTAGTTTTCTTCTGGGAACAAAGACGTCACAGTATACCGATTGTAAATAATGTTCACCCGAGGGAGCAGAGCCTGTTTGAGCTGTGCTGCTATTGTCTTAATTTTCAAGAGATGCGGTTTCACAGATCCAGGGTCAACTGTTGTTCACATTTACAAACGTAACACTCATGGAAAAAAAAAACATAGTAATTTATTGTAAATTCAATGGTGTTTTTGAATCATATAGTAAAGTGTATCATACTGTATAGTATTACAACATTGTTAGTTCCAGGAGATTCTGCAGACTTTCAAACATCATAGTTTAAAGAGATATATGCAACAACAAAAAAGGAGTTTTGAATGGTACATTAATGTTGGTGTTTCCCAAACACACACCTGGGGACCCTCAGCACCCTCAGTTTTCTGTTCTTCATTGAATACAGGATCTGAAATGTGTGTGTCAGGCAAAGGAGGCTATAACTTTAGTTCTATATTTACATTCTTTCTTTCTTTCTTTCTTTCTTTCTTTCTTTCTTTCTTTCTTTC
>CAIGQQ010003610.1:8794413-8808309 GCA_903798035.1 Danio albolineatus | reverse complement strand
ATGACACAGACACATGAACACACATACATGACACAGACACATGAACAAGCACACACACACAAACCTATACATACACATTTATACGCACACATACATACATACATACACGAGCACATAGGCACACACACGCATACATAGACATATGCATACACATATGTACACACGTGCATTCATGCAGGCTTACATACATACATACATACATGCACGCATGCATGCATACATAAATGAATGCATATACACACATACACACACACACACACACGCACACACATTCCACAGACTACTGATGTTAGTTGCAAGAGTGTGTTGCAACTGATTGAAAATAAAAGGCCAATTTGAATCAATAGAAGCTTCGCCTCATTGAGAAATGCTGGATTATTGCGTGTGTTTGTGCACTAATATAGCAGTCTTGGTCATTGTTGGTCATTTTGTAGAGTGATCAGAGTTGATGGTCCATCTGTGCTGATCTTTGTCAAATTAGTTGTCTATTTCATGTGTGTCAGATGGACGTCTTCAGCCATTGCTTGTTTTTTAAATTGTAATAATTAAATTTTGAATATATTTTTGTATGAATTTTATTTATTTATATTTTATATCTTTATCTAAGTAACTTTTTATTGTAATTCGAATTTGTTTATATCATATAATATTTTTATGTATATCCTTCTTGCCATTAAATAGCCATAAACTGCTGATGTGGCAATAAATTAATAATAAATGCAATAATCTAAAATCCAGCTTTAAAATCAATCAGCTCAATCTGCCAGTTTGAGTCAAAAATTGTGTTCAGTGGGTTTTTGATTCACTATAAAGATGGTTCATCCACAACTGAAAACTGTCATCATTTACTCACTTTTTACTTGATCAAACCTTCTTTCTTTCTTCTGTTGAACACAAGAGAAGAGATTTTGAAGAATGCTGAACACCTGTAAGCATTGACTTCTAGTGTTTTTCCTACTTTTGAAGTCAATGGTTTTCAAACCTTCATCAAAATATCTTCTTTTCTGTCCAACTGCATAAGGAACCACTTGATGGTGAGTAAATGTTAAGTTTTGGATGAACTATCCCTTTAAAAAGAATCAGAATCGGACCAAACCAGTCATGCTATGAATTAAGCAGCCAGCAATGATGACACGATAAAATAAACATCATCTTGACGTCTTCATTCATTCATTTTCATGTCGGCTTAGTCCCTCTGTTAATCCGGGGTTGCCAGAGCCGAATGAACCGCCAACTTTTCCAGCCTGTGTTTTATGCAGCAATGCCCTTCCAGCTGCACCCCATCACTGGGAAACATTCACACACATACACTAGGGCCAATTTAGCCTACCCAATTCACCTGTAGCGCATGTCTTTGGACTTGTGGGGGAAACCGGAGCACCCGGAGGAAACCCACATTACATGGGGAGAACATGCAAACTCCACACAGAAATGCCAACTGACCCAGCCGAGGCTCGAATCAGCGACCTTCTTGCTGTGAGGCGATTGTGCTACCCATTGCGCCACCGTGACCACATTTTTGCATTATAACACTGCAATTTCACAACTAAACAATCTTTTTTTATTATGTATATATATAGATTTTTTTCTTTATTATTTTTTTTGTCACAACTGTGCTCTGATTCTGCAAAATAAAAAAAAACGAATCTAAATTTTCTGGCCTGACATGTAACAAAAATGAGTCATGTACACACATCTTGATCTCCACGTGCAGCAATGTTGTTGATTTCACACAACACTCATCTCTCTCTCTCTCTCTCGATCTCTCCGTTCATTTCAATTCAAAGGAGCTTTATTTGCATGTCTTACTAAGTACTGTCAAAACATTACTGACTATATAAACAATTAATATAATCATGACGTGATAATGTAAGATGTACTGTATATACATACACACAAAAACACAATAATTTGACATAAAAATCACACAAATAAACTAAAATCACAATAAAAACACACAATTAGATTTTTGATACACAAATAAGAACAAACGCACTAATTTGATTAAAAAGAGAATGAAGAAGAGAAAAATTATGCCACTAATAATAATAACTATACAATCAATAAATAACAATTATACAATACTTCACAACTGTACGTTTATGCCAATGATTTATAATAATGTCTCTGTCTCTCTCTCTTCCTCAATTAATTTAAATTAAATTCGAAAGAGCTTTATCGGCATTGACAGAACATTCAGATGACATAAACAATGAATGAAACTATATAATATGTATCTTATATTATATAATACATATATACATACATTTATAAAGCACATAAATTTGATGAATAGAAATTGCATCAATAAAATAGATATCAAATCAAATCAAATCACTTTTATTGTCACGTGTGCTATGATGACTGAAAAGCTTAGGTGCTGGCTCCAGACAGTGCAAAATACAACGACAGTGCAAAATACAGACAGTGCAAATACAACGTACAACAACATACTCCCGAAAACAAACAAAACAATGTACAATTGGTAATGTTGACAGCAGTACGTAGGAGACAATGAATAGGTGAACACGTGGTTGTAGACAGTATTGTTTTAAGTATGCATTTGTTAAAGTGCAGTGCACAAATATACACAAATAAGAAAAAAAAGACTTTAATTACAAAGATGAATATAAGACAAAAATATCAATAATAATAATAATAATAATAATAATAAATTCAATACACAACTGTGCGTTCATTCAGATTGGTCTGTAATAAAGTAAAGACTAGTACATACTAAGCTGCTGTTGATATCAGACCGGAGTTATCTGCCAGCATACAGTATAATGTCAAATTTGGTGTAATTATCTCTCTCTCTTTTTCTCTCAATAGGTTCAGTGACACCCATGTTCGTGAGACTGCCTTGCGGAGGAATCGGGGTGAGTTTCCTTTTCTTTTTTTTTTCTTTTTTTTTTCATGTGTAAATAACAGCCCTGTATGTTCTCCCTCCACCGAAAACTCCAGCGGCAACAATAACTGTTGCTCTCGTCTCCGCCGAGCGGGTAATTGTGTCCAGATGTTTTCTATAAACAAGCTGTGTGTGTATGTGCGTCTGTGTGTGTGTTCTCTGATGATGATGATGATGATGATGATGAATGAATGGACAGACTTGTTCTTCAGTGCTGAGTGGACAGTGTCAGCCACACTCTTTCACGGCTCTGGAAGAGGAAATACTCATCCTCACTTCTCTCATTCTGCTGCAGATCAATGATTCAGATGGAAAGTGAATCATGAATGGAGAGGCGCTTCATGTGGAAGTGAATGGTGTAGTCTTGCTTTTAGCTTTGATATATATTTATACGTCAAAGGGAAAGGACTGCTTTTTTTTCCAGAGTCTTGGCTTGGTGTGTTGAGGAGAATGTGCATTGCATTCATGCATTTCAATAGCTTGATGGGAATCAACTTACTTTGCGTGCAGACATATTGGTTTTATTGGATTGGGATTTGAGTGGCCTAGTCATAACTTGCTATGCGTGTATAAAATATCTGTTCTTTCGCGATTATTCAGCATTCATGATTCGTTGGTGTTTATTTGTGCATTCTTAATGCATTATGGCCAGGGTTGTGCAAAAATACATTGAAATGTATTTTAAAATAAAATATTCAATTCAATTCATGTTTATTTCTATAGCGCTTTTACAATGTAGCTTGTGTCAAAGCAGCTTGACATAGACGTGTTAGTACATTGAAAGCATGTCAGTCCAGTGTTGAGTATAGGTTCAGTTCAGTCCAGTGTGGTTTAAATTTCAAAAGTCCAAACACTGAAGATAGTGTGTAAAACATGCTGGGTTCCACACAATTGTAAAAAGTTATTGATTCCAAACAATTTCTTTATGTTGTCCCAACTCGAATCAGTTAAGTTAACTTAACAAATTTAAGTGGATTTATCATAAATCAACAAATTTATCTTAAAAAATAGAGGTGTGAACATGTTTGGTTTGGTTACAGTTATAATGCTATTGATTCGGTTCAATTGGATATCTCAGTGCGTCATGGTGCATTGACGATGCTTTACACACACAGTTTTAGATTTTCTTCACATCACATCAATTCTTGAATTAAAATGTATGGTAACACTTTACAATAAGGTTCATTAGTTAATGAATTTACTAACATGAACTAATCATAAACAACAATTGTACAGCATTTATTAATCATCATTAAACAATTACTAATGCATTATTAACATCCAAGTCCATGCTTGTTAACATTAGTTAATGCACCGTGAGTTAACATGAACTAACAGTGAACAACTGTATTTTCATTAACTAACATGAGCAAATACTGTAGTAAATGTATCGTTCATTGTTTGCTCATGTTAGTAAATGCACTAATTAACATTAACTAATGAACCTTATTGTAAAGTGTGACCAAATGTATAAATATATTTATATACTATTTGTAACACAATTTTATCCTCTAGTACAAACAGTCAGATATATAAACTGTACCTTTAAAAACTCAAGTACATGCACATAACAGCATTTAGAGGCAAGTAAATAAACATAAATATCCCGCTCACTTTCTGAGCCTTGTCTAGTGAGTTCATTCTTACAACCTTATGATTGGTGACGCGCTCAACCGAAAGGGCTGCGATTGGCTCTAACGCTCTAGCGATGTTCACCGATTATAGACACTGATAAACGGAAGCGGCGATCACAGCTGATCCATGTGGAGGAAAAAACTCTGCAGACACACACCCATGTCTGTAATCCAGAAGTATCGCTGTAAGCCGAGAGGAGAGGAAAAGTCACACCAGCAGGTCAAATGGACCACAGTGAGAGAGAAAAGGGGTACTGTCATTTTCTCAATCGAATTGAAATAGGGGCTTCTGCTGTAAGTGTCAGTGAAAGACTGTCCAGCAAACACACACGCTATGAAATTGAGCACAGTTTCTAAGTTTTTAAGTAGTTGGAGCGTTGTAAATACTCGCGCTCGCCTTCCTTGCCGTAGTAAACTACGGAGACATAGGGCAAATTAGATAAATGACGTCAGTAAATAATAACCGGTTATGATCTATTACTGGACCCATGGTCCGCGTCTGCATCGCAGTGCACCAAAGAAACAATTAATTTTGACACCCCTATTACAAAATGTCGAGAATTGTTGTTTCAGCTAATTTTAAACAAGCAGCAAATATCTTCTTCTTCTTCTTCTTCTTCTTCTTCTTCTTTTCTTTTTTTAAAAATCTATTAGAGTTAAACTTTTTGTTTTGAACTGTGATTTCTGGTTATTTATAATCCTAAATTGACAATGCAGATCTTGCGATGTGACCATTATAGATGCACACATTAAAATATTATGCTGAAATTTCTGGATTTAGTTATTTCAATTATGAATTATTTCTATTAAATCTTTTATATCTATTACATTATTTCTGATGCGTTATGGTTTTAAAAACTACCTAAATGTCAGCAGAAGTCTATTTTTGAAGTAGTAGTTCAATTTTTATCATCAAAAGACCACTAGTAGAGTTGGACCTAAGTCCCATAATGCAATTTAAAAGTGTAAAACACACATGAATTACAAGATGTATAAATGTTTTGATCTTTGCTCTATATAAATACATTTTATTATTTCATTTTGCTGCACTTCTTACAATGGATAAAAAAAACTACTGGCTTGTAGATTAGTGGCAATTAGTGATGATTAATTAGATGATTAATGAGTAATTAGTTAAATCAATCTTTCCTAAAGTCTTATTTTTGTGCAGGTTTCTGATACATAAACCTTTAAATTTGTGTCATTGTAAAATGTGCTATTTTTCCCCCGAAAATATATGCATAATAATGTATGGAGAGAGACTTTTGCTGTGTAACATTTTATTGTTATTATGTTTGACACCCCTTTTTCACTTTGTGTGTGTTTATGTGTGCATATTTGATATATTTATGTATGATTTCGTGTGTGCACGTGTGTGTGTGTACTAGTGTAATGTCATGACCTCAGGCAGGGCTGTTGAGAGGTACTGATAAATGGCAGGCCGTCCCGTCTGGCTGAAGTCACAGTCTTTGAGCTGAATGGTGAGAAACAGAAGGGCTCTGGACTCTTTTATGGAAATGGAACCAAATTGTTGTCTTCCTGCATCTCTAGAGCCAGAATTAGGCTGTCAGGCTGAAGATAAACTGTGCTTGTTCATTCCAACACGCTCCCCTGTCCTGGCGTGAGACCTGTGTGTCCACAACATCAATCCATTACTGCCGCTTTACTGGTGTCCTTCTGGAGCTCAAGCCTGCTGTGTTTTCATACCTCTCTCATAATAATAATAATAATAATAATAATAATAATTTCTTATATTATAAAAAATTATATAATTTTATTGTTAATGTACCATGAATCCAACTATTTTTTTAAAAAAAATTTATTGCAGAGAGATTCACAGCGTCAGTAGACATATGTCACTTTTACAGCTTTTACAGTTTAGACTCCCTAATCAAGGACCAAAAAGAAAACAAATTTCTTCATAACAGCGACCGAACACATCCCTTTGCCTTATTTTACATCATCCTTATCGAAACTATATACAGAAAAAAGACAGAATAAAAAATAAAAATTCTATAGAAGTAAACACAAGAGGTTGAGTGGGAGTAATGTACTCAATCCATTTAAACCAGAAGTCAACAAATATATCTATTTGATTGTGCACATTATATGTCATTTTCTCCATAATGAATATATTTTTCAAAACATCAATCAAATCTTGCATTTGTGGTGGATTAGGTTTATACCAGCATCTAGTAATGGCTTTTTTACTTGAAGCAAGGATGACTCTATACATATATTTGTTTTTTTTCTTTCCAAAGAATCCATTGACAGCACACCCATGTAAAGTACCTCAAAGCTGAAATCACTTGAAATATTTAAAATATTTTCTGAAATGCTATGTATCCCTTTCTAAAAACTTCTAATATTAGGACATCCCCAAAATATGTGAAAATGATTAGCGTTCCTGTGAACCGCAATGCCTCCAACAATTTGAGTTCCCATAGAATGACAATTTCTGTTTTGGGGTAAGGAAAAAACGAATAATATTTCTCCAGCAAAATTCTCCAATGTAAGTCTCTAATCCGATGAATCCATGGTGAGGTACACTGACGTCAGGGGCGCAACTGCACATTTACTGAGGGGTATGCGGGTTCAGACCCAGCCCCCCCCCCCCCCCCCCCCCCCCCCCACACACACACACACACACATTTTTTCCTCATCAACATGTCATAGTTAAACAGTCACAGTACATGATTATAGCACCTTGACATGCCTTGGTTTTGTACTTTTGTTAAAACTAAATGATATATATGGGAGTCCTAAAGGGCAAAAAATACTTAAAAATGCAATCACTTCACACATGCATACTATGAGAGGTGTAAGATTTGTCTTTGCATGAACAATTGACTGAAACTATTACACCTCTCACAAAATGAAATAAAAAAAGACTAAACTGTAAAAACAAAGACAAACTGCCATTTTATCAAAATGTCATGGCCTGATGTATCAATAAGATTCATAATATATTAATAAAAACATGTATATGGTATAAAAATGGATCTAGATAGAAGGATTAATAAACATCTCAGTTCCAAAATGTGAACATTCTGACTATTTGTTTATGTGTCAGTTTTAACAGGGTTAAGAATAGTTATAATATAAAATGTATAAAGG
This sequence comes from Danio albolineatus, assembly GCA_903798035.1. NCBI lineage: Eukaryota > Metazoa > Chordata > Actinopteri > Cypriniformes > Danionidae > Danio > Danio albolineatus. Next base: position 8,800,650 of record CAIGQQ010003610.1, on the reverse strand, counting down.
GGATTTTTTTTTATCCAAATATTATTTTCTATCTTGTCTGAAATATATTCAGTAGGCCCACATGGAATCTGGGTGGCGATTATGAATAATTAATGATATGGTGCCCTTCGCGACACGGTGGCGCAGTAGGTAGTGCTGTCGCCTCACAGCAAGAAGGTTGCTGGTTCGAGCCTCGGCTGGGTCAGCTGGCATTTCTGTGTGGAGTTTGCATGTTCTCCCTGTGTTTGCGTGGGTTTCCTCCGGGTGCTCCGGTTTCCCCCACAGTCCAAAGATATGCGGTACAGGTGAATTGGGTAAGCTAAATTGTCCGTAGTGTATGAGTGTGAATGAGAATGTATGGATGTTTCCCAGAGATGGGTTGCAGCTGGAAGGTCATCCGCTGCGTAAAACAAATGCTGGATAAGTTGGCGGTTCATTCCGCTGTGGCGACCCCGGATTAATAAAGGGGCTAAGCCGAAAAGAAAATGAATGAATGAATGGCGCCCTTCGCTCCCAAAAACATTAGGTACTAATAGTGAGGGTTAAGGGTTAGTGAGGGTTAAGCTTACAATCTCGTATTATCTCATTTGTCATGGCAGTTTTAATTTTAAGGCATTGTTTGTTCTTTTTTTTGTTTTCTATTTTGCGCTCGACGTCTCTTCTTTTCTTCTTTCTATTTTGAACATGTGACTGTAACCGAGCACAAGATCAATCAAATGGTCAACGGAAAGGGAAGGGGTGGTATACATTTTTTATTTAATAAAATACAATATTGTATTCATATAAAATGCAGGAAAAACATTTTTAACCAAAAATATTTATTTATTTTTATTATTTGAAACTTTTAATAAAGATAATTTCAAAAATAGTTTTGGCACAATGGCACCCCCCTATGTGTGGCGCCCCTATGCACCGCATATACTGCATACCCCCTTTTTGCGCCACTGACTGGTGTTCCATTTGAAGAAATACCCAACTTGTGTCCTCGCATCCTTGGGAGTTTGTTCTTCCAAGTCTGAACTTTGCAAGCTTGAACTTCCTAGAACGCAAGTCTGAACTTCCAAGGGTGCAAGTCTGAACTTTGCGTACTCAGTATTGAGAAACAGCCAGTGTTTTTGAAAAAAATGTAAAAATAAAAAAGGCAGAATTTTTCATGTGAGGGTTTAGAGTTAAAAGATAAAATATACAGTTTTTACAGTAGAAAAATCATTACATAAATGGAGAGTCTGTATTAAAGTGTGTGTGTGTGTGTCTCTGTGTGTGTTTTAATTTGCACAGTAATTGCAGGCTGTAGGGCAGACGTGTGTGAGCATAATCAGTAGTGCCTGATGAATGGCTGTTTTCTGTCTGTTGTATTCTGGGAAAGGGCCGCTCCAGGTTTGCGTTTGGTGTGTCAGAATAAGCGTTGATTCTCGGCGTGAGTGCTGTTTGAGTTGTCAGGAGAGCCAGTGGTGTGTGTGTGTGTGTGGATCTCGGTGTGGTGTTTTCTCTCTTTCTGATTGCTCTTCAATCAAGCCTCTCTGTGAGAATGAGAGCAGCACAAAAGAGCGTGTTTGTGAACGGTTGGGTGTGAAGGCCTTGTGTGTGAGTCTGTTTGCTGTCCGCCTCAGTAAACGTCTCTTCTGGCTGGTTTGATTGTTGGTTGTGAGAAAAAAAAACACTGTGAGAGATTTTTTTTTTTTTCTGTTAATGTGAGAAGACTATTTTATATAAAAATGATTAACCCTATTTTATTTTATTTATTTTATTTATTTTATTTATTTTATTTATTTTATTAATTAATTAATTAATTAATTTTTTTATCCATTTATATTTAAATATATAACAAACGATGATTGATAGAGCAAAGAATTTTTCAGTGTTTGCTATAATATTTTTTCTTCCAGAGCAATTCTTATTTGTTTTATTTCGGCTTTAATAAAAGTAGTTTTTAATTCAAAATATCTAATAATTAACTAATAATTCTGACTTCAACTGTACATAAATAAATAAATAAATATTGAAAATTGTTCAGTGTTTGTTAAATAACGCTTGTATGACTTGATTTAGTTTGCTTTTAGCATAGTACACTCTAATGTGACTTATAATTGATGATTTTGCAAGTTTTTTTTTCTATGAACACCTAGCTTTATTATTAACATTAAATGCAGAACACTTCTTGAAGGATTGATTTAGATAACTGGTGTTGTTCATTATTAAAAAAATAAATTGTATATATTTGTATTGTTTGAATTCATATAAATGTAATTATCTGCTTTTCCAATACCATATTTATTTGTAATTTGTTCTGCTTTATGTAATATTTACTATTAATTTCATGTAAACATTTTTATTTACACATATTTAAATGACCATTTATTTCCTCCCATTTTCCCATATCAAACTGCTAGTTTTAATAAATGTTATATTGATATATTTGTATGTTGTTTATATAAAGATGTTTTATGTAGCTTTTATAGATTTTTACGAATTTGATGAAGCTATAAATTAAAAATATTTTTATTTTATTCTCTCTCTCAATTCAGTTCAATTATTGCTTTATTGGCATGACAAATATTACAAATGTACTGCCAAAGCATTTATAAAGTTTACATAAGACAAAAAAACAACAACAACAACATACATATATAATAAAAAAGCACAGTAAATAGTAGTAGTAAAAAAATTTAAATAAAGATGCATACATATAATAATAAATATATGAATTTATTGTCTGTTTTGCATTTCATGTGTTTATTTTAGGTTATTATATGTATGAATTATAATAAATACATATATTAATTGGGTAAAAAAGACTAAATAAATAACTTGTATCATTCGGCTTTGATTTATTTTTAGTGTTTTTTATTGTATTTTAACTGTATTGTTTTATTTGATCAGACTTGACCGTGTTGCCAGTATCTGCTCATTCGTTCATCAGACATGTGTGTTTGTTTGTATCGACAGGTTGACAGCGACACGATCTGGAATGAAGTTCACTCGTCCAGCGCTGCTCGTCTGGCTGTGGGTTCAGTGGTGGATCTGGTGTTTAAAGTGGCTTCAGGAGAGCTGCGGGTGAGACACATTTTATGTCAACCTGTTTCTAAGTTTATTCTAGCATCATAATAATTTTAATCTTGAGATTTGTTTTTTTATTATTATTGTTGGCCCAAATCTCGATATGGTTTTATTTCTTTGTATTAAAGCTTGGCCCTAATCCTCTTCCGTAGTTTATACTGAAACTCAAATCCTAGAGTTTTCCAACTAAAATAAGATCTGCAGCTTTTCCAGAAGTCTCAGGTTTCAAAACCCCATGAGATGAGTGGATGCCAGGCATAACCATAGTTTTTAAGTTAAAATGTTCCTGTGTAAACCATAGACTGTAAAAAATATGGACGTAGTATCCGTGACGTCACCCATAGGTTTCTGATGAACCCAAAAGAAGCTACTAGTAGGCGTGGCCAATCGTCGCCATTTTGTTCGCGCGTCATCGCACCAACCGAGGCATACCAAACAAGGGCAAAGAGGCGGAGCTACGGGACGCATGCTGGCATTGTAAGAAAGTGTGAATTACATCCAAACACTTTAGATATAGTCTGTGTTAGTAAATGCAGGACTATTTAGGAAATCCAGGCAGAACACTGTATGACAACGCTTCAGATGATGATTTTATAGCTTACAGCTGATCAATCTGTCAGATTCTGGAGTGCATTAGAGTTCTGAAGAACATTATAAATGATAAATTATCCGAAATAAAGCAATTACATTTATAGAGATGGTATAAGTATATAATTTCACTCACCTGGGAAACGGAGACCACGTGAATGGTTTGTGAGCACAATTAAGCGCACACAGCATGCCATATTATCTGATAATGGTAGGAAATAATTCCAAAAGGCGACTGACTGTGTAAAGCCACATAAAACAACACAAAAACACGATGAATCAGGCGGAATCAGCTGAGGTGACGTGACGGCGACCAGCGCGACTAGCTGTCACCCAAGTGGCCACGCCCTTAATTATGCAAACTTAATTTAGCTTAATATAAAGGAAACGGATGAGTTATAAAAAAATTCACCCCCCTCACAGTTGTCATGAAGGGTAATATAAGCTATATGAACCAAAATCATTCTTTGTACCAGGCTGTAAACACCTTTTTTTCTGCTGTAAAGTTGGCCATTTCACCAGTGGGCTCATTGGAGATTTGCTCTATTATGGAGCCTGGACAGCCAGGACTAGCGGAATTTTCGATGAATTGCAAGTCTTAGTTACTTCCGTATTGGCTTCCAGAGGAAAAGCGGGAGGTTGCCGCTTGGTGTAAACATAGCTTTAAGAGGTTACCTGTGCATCTTCAAAACTTCCCAGAAGAGACCCAAATGACACAATCTACTTTTAAGGGGGCCTAGTATGTCCCTTTTTTACAAGATTTAAATAAATGCCTGATGTCCCTACAAAGTGTATGTGAAAAATACAGCACCAATAATATTTTATAACACTTTGAAGCTGTCCCTTTTAGACTTTGATCCAAATTGTGCAGTTTTTGTGACTGTCACATAAAATTCAAATGAGATTTTGCTCTCAGCTCTTTTATCAAAAAGAGGCCTAAATGCCCAATGCTAAAAACTGAAAATGTCAGAAATGCTCAGAAGAAGGTCTACTGGAGTCTACGGGGTTCATATGTGTGTCCTCAAACTCTACAGTTATAATACTTTTGAGTCGCTGACATTATCTTCAGCAGGCACATCACAAATACTCTAATCTGCTTCTCAGTCAGGGCTGTCTATGCTAATGAGGGGGAGATGGTCAGTAATGGGCAGTTCTTTCCCCCTCTGATGGCATGTACAAAGGGGGAACGTCAATCAAAGTGTTTCTGCAGAGGGTTTTTATGTAATGTGGATATAAAAATTTGAATTAATAAATTTTTACTATTAGTAAAGAGTTAGTTGCTATTAGTGCTATTAGTATTTTACTATATTCACACCCTGCTGCCACACAACTGTTTAAACACTTATAAACTTGATTTTGCCTAATACTGTAGGTTCTTTTTAAAACCCAAACATTCCTAAGCGTAACCTAACCCTGAGCGAGCTGCCGCCCACCCGAAATCACAGCATAACACTGAACTACAGCTATCATCGCTTTCATAACCCAGAAAAACACAATACACCCACTGTACATCATCCACTGTCACCAGCTGCAAACTACACTCTCTTTCTGGATAAAATAGTAATGTCCTTTGGAGTGAAGGAAGATAGCAAAATCAGCTGCTGTCTGAACTGACTGATAAAGATTGTTAACCCATAAAATGCGAATGTGCTGTTAATTTACTCATTAGCAGTGTCAGACAGAATCTGCAGACCATTTTTTGGTGTTTCTGTGGAGAATTTTGTAAATAAATCTGCGGCTTTATGCAGAATGATTTTGTGAATATCATAGCTAAAAACTTAATTTATGAAATTAAAAAATAATACCTTTTTAGCTTTTATTTAATGTTTACAATGCAAATCCAATTACTGTAAATCCACTTATTTAGTAAACAAAGCTAGTCTCTTATATAATAAATGGTAACACTTTATTTCAATGGTCCATTTGAGTATTAGCAGTCTGTCTGCTTAGGCCCAATCCCAATTCTATTTCACACGGCATGATTTGAATCGCCGACAGCTCCAGATATTCAGCACGCCAAATATCTCCCGGGCATCGGCGACTCATCGGTGATTCTCTCAGATCGCGTCTTTGATAGTTCATGTTGTGTGATTGTCACTCGCGTGCACGAGCACCGATTTGCCTGTGATTTCAGGCATTTGTCTGCGATTTCTTAAAACCTGACGGTGAGACAAAATCGGGGTAAAATCATGCAGTCTGAACTCGGCATTACACTAATCCTACCCCTAACCCCAACCTAACAGTCTACTTATAATCTAATGAGAATTAGTTGCAATGTAACTTAAATTCAACAAATGGACCATCAAAAAAAAAAAAGAAGTGTGACCTAATAAATCTACTTAAAGACAGAAAGTATTACTTTACAAACTCTATTGTAAGTAAATCATATGAACATTTTCATATTACTAATATTATGCCACAATAATATTAGTGAAATAATTTAAAAACTAAATAAATATAAATGAACACACATTTACACAAGTAAATACACAGACTCGATAGGCTTAAAATCTGCATTTATGTGCACGCAGATTCCTTGTGGGCCTACTCATTAGCTATGTTTCCATCAGAGGCGTAAATCCGGGGCGGGGGTGGCGGGGATGTGTGGTGGGG
>CAIGQQ010003610.1:8687864-8792089 GCA_903798035.1 Danio albolineatus | reverse complement strand
CATATATAGTTCTGTTATTCTCTTTGTCTGTCCATCCATCCATCCATCCATCCATATATTAGGTTATTCCGTCCATCCATCCATGCATCCATCCATCCATCCATCCATTCATCCATCCATCCATCCATCCATTCATCCATCCATCCATCCATCCATCCATATATTGTTGTTATTCTGTTGATCCATCCATCCATCCATCCATATATAGTTCTGTTATTCTCTCTGTCTGTCCATCCATTCATCTGTTAGTCCATCCATTTATATATTAGGTTATTCTGTCCGTCCATCCATCCATTCATCCATCCAAATATTGTTGTTATTCTGTTGATCCATCCATCCATCCATATATAGTTCTGTTATTCTCTCTGTCCATCCATTCATCTGTTAGTCCATCCATCCATATATTAGGTTATTCCGTCCATCCGTCCATCCATCCATCCATCCATCCATCCATATATTTTAAAAATATAGTAGTCACCAAAAAAAGTCAAGGCTTTAAACTGTATTAAGATATGCTCCAAATCATGGTTGCAGATTTGAACAAAAAAAGACCTTTAATTCAACATCAACTCTTTTTCCTGATCAAAAGCTAAAACTCTAGAAGAAAAACCTCTTGTCATTAATTTTATAAGCTTTCAATGCTTTACTTTTTCCTTTATCCCTAATCTGGAAGCGTTTTCTTGCATATTTCTGACTGTACACGGCGTTCTCAGCATTTGGGCAACTTAGATGCATTGTTATTTATCTTAAAGCTTGATGGTTTATCCAAATGAATGTCAGGTATGGTTAACGGGGGACTAAACTCCCTGTAATTGCTGCGTTGTGCTGCTCTCAGAGTCTCCTCCTATCCATATTCCTCATTACGGAAAGGTTAAAGTAAACGACCGCTCCTCAAGTCTCCATGCTGAAAGGTTAAATAAAAGGATTGTTCCATCAATGCTGCGCTTTGGCTCATGCGCTCTGATGTCAAGCCAGGACGCAGTGGGTGAATTGTGTCATTAGCCAAATGAGAACATCCATCAGGCCAGGAGGTCCAATTCACAAAAGGCCCTCCACGAAAGATCACACACCAGCCGACTCTCACACGCTGCTTACTTCAGAATCCTTCTATTGCCTTTTAATTACACACACGTACACATTTCCATGCAGCAGAGAGAATCAGATGCAAAAATGTACATTAAAGGGACCAATCACTGCAAAATTTAAATCCGTCACAATTTGCTCATACTCCACTTGTTCCAAACGTGTTTGGACAGGGACAGGTTTGGTGGTATGGATAGGTTTAAGGGTTGTTTAGGTGTAAGGGATGCTCAACAGTGTAATTATAAATGTAATTACAGAAATTGATTATAGATGTGATTACATGCAGATGTTTAATCAATCCTAACATGTATTTGAACAAACTTGAGTGTCCTTTTTTGTTTGAACACAACGGAAGATGCACTGAAGAGTGTTGGAAAGCGGCAGCCATTTACTTCCATTGCATTTTGCAGTTGATGTTGTTGTTTTACTGTGGAATTCAATTGCTGTTGCTTTCCAACATTCTTGGGAATATCTTGTTGTGTGTTCAGCAGAAGAAAGAATTTCATATATGTTTAGTACCACTTGAGTGTGAGTTATCTGCAGTGGTGGAAAGAATACTGAAAAATCATACTCCAGTAAAAGTACCATTACTTGCTCAAAAATGTAGTGCGAGTAGAGTAAAAGTATCAGTAGTAAATATTACTCAAAGTAGGAGTAAAAAGTAGACCTTTCAAAAGTACTCAAGAGTAGTGAGTAGTGAGTATTACGCTGTGAAAAGGTGATGCGTTTACAAAATGTTACGTTTACACATCTCTGCACAAACAACATGTAGTGTATTTAGGGATCTTCCTATTTTCGTTCGTTCCTTCCAATTTTCCTTCAATTATTTGTTTGTTTTCTCCTTCCTTCATTCATTCGTTTGTTCCCTCCTTCCTTCGTTCACTCGTTCGTTCATTCATATTTTTGTTCCTTCCTACATTAGGTCCTTTTGTTCATTCATTTGTTTGTTTGTTCGTTCCTTCCTTAGTTTGTTCAGTCCTTCCTTGAATTTTCCTTCATTCGTTTGGTCCTTCCGTCTTTCCTCCCTTCATTTGTTCGCTCATTCTTTCTTTCATATTTTTGTTCCTTCCTTCATTAGGTCCTTTGTTCATTCATTCATTCGTTTTTTCATTTTTTCTTTCCTTCCTTAGTTTGTTCAGTCCTTCCCTAAATCCTTCCTTCATTTATTTGGTTCTTCGATCCTTCCTTCCATTCCTTGTTTGGTCCTTCCTTTTATTTGGCCCTTCCTTCCATTCTTCATTTGTTTCATTTAGTGATTGTTTAAGGCTGTTTGGTGATTTCAGTGATCATACAGTCGACATCCTTCATTTTCAGTGACATGCAGTCTATAAACAGTGTCTGGATCATTGCGTGTAAAGATTTTGAACATCTTCTTGGACATGTTTAATGTTTGCAAAAGGTTTGCTGCATTTATAAAGTGCCCATGTCTTGAGGTTGTTCAGTATGATGCGATTTACTTTCTATGTGTGATTTAATTGGACAGGAATCACTGATTTTTCTACTTTAGACAATGATCATAGACAAGAAAGAAATAAAGTAGTGACTGCAGATTGAAGGAAATTAGTGGAGTAAAAGTACCGATACTGCACTAAACATGTACTCGAGGGAAAGTAAAAGTCCACATTTTTAAAACTGCTAAAAATCCTGAGAAAAAACTACTCAATTAAAGTAGTTTGAGTATTTGTAATTAGTTACTTTACACCACTGGTTATCTGTGAGAAACTTTTCCTTTAGAATACAGTATCATCTTTTTTTTAAAATTTTTTATTTAAGGTTGTTGAGAGTCCCTTGCCACAATGATGTTGGCTACTGTATAAAACACACAGGATCGCTCCGGTAAAATGATCAAGAATTCGAAAATGAAAGAAGCACCATTGAAAGGGGTTCCGTTTTGTCAAGTTTACCCTGCTTTCAGCTTAATTGCCCAACATGTTTACAGCAATGTCAAGGTGTTTAAAAAAAAAGAACATTGTTGGCCTACTGTATGAAGCAAATAAAACGAAACACAGTGTCACATCATTTGTTTCAGAAAATGAATAAGCAGTGTTTCAGCATCCATATGTGAGCATCTGGCTGTCAGTCTTTGACATGACTGGATTTTGCTCTTCAGTACCCCCTCACCTTGGTGCTCATGAGAAGAATAGCATGTGAAGTTATCTTTTTTAAGTGTTGTAAATCGCCGTCATGCATGACTGAATGGTATTTTTTGCACTTACACATAATAATCCATGATCACATTACACAATACTAAAGCCGCACGTCCAAATATCACATTGTGAATATTTTTTTGAGACCCCCCCCAAATTTTACAAATCATGTTTTCAGGGGAGCCCATGCCTTATTTAGGGTAGTTTGCACCCTGGACTTTGGCGACTCATCTCGGATTCTCTGAGATTGTGTCTTTGATAGTTTGATCGACTGTGTGATTGTTACTCGCGTGAACGAGCACTGATTTGCCTGTGACTTCAGTCATTTGTCTGTGATTTCTCAACCTGTTGGCGAGTCAAAATCGGGGCTGAACTCGGCATAACACACTGATTTTGTACTTTTCAGCTATAAACATACATATAAATTCTCGTGTAACAGAGAACAAGAACAAACAAACACAAAAATACTGCAACAGGAGATTGTAAATCTTCATTAACCACTTATATTACATCAGTTTAATTGATATTCACGCTTTGTTTAATTGATATTCTGCTTTTGTTCTTGACACAACAGGGGATTTTGCTATTTCAACTCGGTCGCCATCGCAGCCAAACTTCTGCAGCAGAGACTCAACGTCAGCAAGATTCTCATCGTGGACTGGGTGAGTTCACACTCGAGAACATTATACGTCTTTTCAATTTATTACACAAAAACAGTTCCTTCATAAATGGCTCTTTCACTGTGCTGCTTGAGTCACAGAATTGAACTACACAATTAATAACACAAATAATAACTGGTGCCTCTGGTAAATCCATGGTATTTTTTACTGGGAGAAAATGTTACATATTTTTTTAACATATTTTTTGAATGGTCATTGGATTTTAATTAATTTATTTATTTATTTAATTATAAACCTAACCAGTGGCATTACGGCACAGTTTGGTTTCTGTTTTTAACTATAAGCTACATTTATTATGTTTAATAATGATATGTGGAATTGCATTATAATATTACAATTTAATGTTATTATGATTTCTACTAATCATATTTGTGTATTTATAATGATAATAAATGCTGTAAAATTAAATATAAAACATATCAACATATCTACTACCAGGTACTGTTTAAAAATGTATATTAATTATGAATGTTAATGTTGTTGTTTTTATTTTGATTTTGTATATATTTTAGTTTTTGTTATTTAAAACAAGATGTAATGTTATTTAACATAGTATAATTATTAATAATTATTTAAATATTTATTTTTGTATTTTAATGTAAATGTACATAAATATGCATTTTTTTAATATTGTATATATTTTTATTATTTATTTTAATAGTATACTGTGTATATATACACATATATATTTATTTTTTTCCCTTTCTTTATAAACCTAAAAGTGTTTAAAATATGCTAATATTATAAATATAAAAATAAAAATAATATTATTATATAAACACATTTTATTATTTAAACAATAATAACAACATAAAAACAAATAAAACGAATAAAGTAGTTTGTGGTATGTGGGGCAGTCTCGGTCTCATCCGTGTCCAGCAGTGTCCTGAAATGGGTCGACACGCACAGGAAGCCGGGTGGCGTCGGGACAGACCTCTGCTGGGGTCATTAGGGTTTCTGGATGCCTCTTAAAATGCCTTTCATTTCCTCCTGTCTGTCACACGGCCCTTCTGACAGACCTGCTGGATACGGACGATGACCGTGACATGAAAAGAAATGAACAAAGCAATACAGCACTCTTAAAAGCGACTCTCCTTCTTCATAGACGGCTCAGAATAGATGTTTACACACTTTTCATTTCAATGCGAACACACCAGAGTGACGACATGTCTTGCACAGCATCTGATTTTCACATTGTTTAAAGCACTTGAAGGCAAAAACATTTTTTTAATGTGCCTGCTTTTAGATTTTGACCTTTTCATAAAGTTTTTTTTTTTCTTTCAGTCGAATGTAATGAAAATGTCCATAACACACTTTTAAGTGTTTCTTCTATCGCTTTTTTATTTTTATTTTTGGAATATTATATTTTTATTTTCTTAAAGCAATACAAAAAGCAATGACAAATATAAAGAAAAAAAAGAAAAAATAAACAAAAAAAGACTGAAAAAAAGGATATTAAAACCATTATTACATCAGTTCCTCCAGTATTATATGAGTCAGCAATGTTACACATCTAGGCCAGTGGGCACAGGCAATATGGTGATCTTGCAGATGATGACAGGGTTATACCTTGTTATCCTGAACATTTGACAAATAATTTAAAAAGGCTTTCCAGGTGGCTTCGAAGCCAGCAATGCTATCTGAAAGATTGTGTCTTACTCTCTCTAAACGTAATGTAAGAGAATTTTGAAAGCCATAATCTATAGCAGAATTTATATATTAGATTCGATTAGATTCAACTTTATTGTCATTACACATGTACAAGTACAAAACAACAAAATGCAGTTTAGGTCTAACCAGTAGTGCAATAGCAGCAAGTGCAGAATACAGGTATAAATTATAAGGTGCAGTTATAGAAAAACTATGGTGTTATTTACAGATGGATGTACTATGAACATTATATACAGGTTGCATTAGTTATGAGCAGAGATTTACAGTAAATGATTATACATACAGGTTGCTATTAATAATCAGAAGTGTGCAGATAGATAAACATAATTACAAATGTACATGTACAGTGGGTATGTACTGTTCAAATAAATGAATCAGTGCAGGTTGCTATTATTAATCAGAAGTGTGCAGATAGAAAAACATAATTACAAATGTTTATGTACAGTTGGTATGTACAGTTCAAATAAATGAATCAGTCTTTTTCAAACTTCGACTCTAAGGGGGGGTTGGGGGGTTGATTCATGACAATTTGCATTTGTACAGTTGAATTTTATTGTAGCTGTATTATTCATTATATGCATATTTATATTGGTTTTAATAAAACCACATTCGTTTTGTCCACTTGTGAGTTTTTGGAGACGTATGGGGCATAGGAATAGGTTGTTTGTGTTTGGATTTAACTCAGCTTTTCTTCTATCGCTTTTTATCAGAATTTATATATCAGTCTTTTTCAAATTTTGACTCTAGTACAACCCCTGGCAAAAAGTATGAAATCCACGCTTGGAAGATGTTCATTGAAATGTTTAATTGTGAAAAAAAAAAGCACATACATGCATCGTGCCATAGGGCAAAATCTGTACAAACTGTCCTGCAGGAAAGACATATACAGTAGGGCCCTATCGTACACCCGGTGCAATAAGACGCGATCTGTTGCTATTACCAGACCAGCGCAACTGTAATTTTTACGTTTTGCACCACGTTTTTTAAATAGCAAATCCATTTGTGCTGCTTTGTGGACTCATGGGTGTGCTGGTCTGAAAAGGTGTGTTAAGGCGCATTGTTGTTATTTTGAAGAACTGAATTTATGACAATTTGCATTTGTACAGTTTAATGTTATTGTAAGTTGCGGTATTATTTATTAAATGCATATTTGTATTTGTTTTATATAAAAACCACATTAGATTTGTCCACTTGTGAGTTTTTGGAGACGTATGGGGCATAAGAATAGGACGTTTGTGTTTGGACCTAACTCAGTTTTTGACCACACTTCATTTATTCGTTTGCTGGAAATTAGAACCGAATTTAGAAACAGTTTTGAAATAAAAACAATATTGTATGTTTTCAGTGGAGTTAATTTCCACCGGTTCCTTATTCAACTAAGTAAAGAAGTAAAGTAAAGAGTAAAAGGCTCCGACTTGCAAAGCTGGTCTGGCCAATGCAATAAGATAAAGTCGGAGACAGATTAATGAAGAATACCTTTTGTCAATAGTTAAATCCATGCCTCAGAGAATTCAAGCTGTCATAAAAGCCAGGGGTGGTACAACAAAGTACTAGTGGCGTTATATATGGTGATTCCATATCATTTTCCTCAGATTCGTGTAATTGTTCATGATTTGTGAAAGTGTTCCTTCATTTTTTTGAAGTGTTTTGTACAGTTTGAAGGTTGGATTGTTGAATGAAAATAGTTTTGGGGCATGGATGTGCTTGTTTTGTTTTTGTTTTTTACCTTTTCCTTCACAATTAAACACTTGAATGAGCATCTTCGGTAGTGGTGATTCCATACTTTTTGCTAGGGGTTTTATATGCATAATATTAAAGGCCATTTTCTCAAAATGATTTACAGAGTGATTATATAAAACTTTGATTGACAATTTTTTTGGAATCATGGAATAACAAGAGTTTCCCTTAATAACCTCTGTTAAAACCTTGACTCTAATAAGACAATTACAAACGAAACAAGAATTTGAATCCTGACTTCATCCAGTTTTCATATTTCTGTGCTAGATATTCATGCAAATCAGTGCATATTTAACTGCCATATTAAAAGACAGCATTCTAAAAACATGTAAAGCAAAAACAAATGATTGCTATTCTTAATGTAAACAATCAACTGGGGTATTTTTTTCAACATTTATTGGATTTATACTGCCTTAAACATGTTGTAATTTTGACTGGACTGATGATTGTTTCATTGTGGAACAAACGGATGGCATATCAATTGTGTGTACTGTGCTTTAGGATGTTCATCATGGGAACGGGACGCAGCAGGCCTTTTACAGTGACCCCAATGTCCTGTATCTGTCTCTCCATCGCTACGATGATGGAAACTTCTTCCCTGGCAGCGGAGCTCCTGATGAGGTGTGTTTTTGTAATTTTTTTTTTTTTTTTTTTTTGCAATAATTTGATATGCAGTAGCATTCAACAGTTTAGGATTGGTTATGTTAGGATCAGTCTACACAAATATCGGTCCCACTTTATATTAAGTGGCCTTAACTAATTTGTACTTACACCGAAATTAATAATTTAATACAATGTACATATTGTGTAAATACATGTTTTTACATTGTACCTATGCTTAATTAAATAACTGTTTGTAATTACGTCTGTAATTTATTTTTGTAATTACATTTGTAATTGCACTGTTGACCATCACTTACACCTTAACCCACCCTTAAACCTCCCAATACCACCAAACCATTCCCTAACCTTACCCATATCCCAACTCAAGTGTTCTTAAATACATTATTAACACAGTAAGTATGTTGTATTTATTTTTTGATGCAAGTACATAGTAGTTAAGGACACTTAATATAAAGTGGGACCCAAATATCAGTATTTTGGTAAAATGTTTTTTTTTTTTTTTAAATATATTTAAAATTAGTTTTTTGGGTCCCACTTTATATTAGGTGATGTACTTGGATCAAAAAGTAAATATAACCTGCTTACTGTGTTCATAATGTATTGCAGAACACTTCTGGTGCTCTTGAGGTGAGATATGGGTAGGGTTAGGGACAGGTTCGGTGGCATGGATAGGTTAAAGGGTTGTTTAGGTGTAAGGGATGGTCAACAGTATAATTATGAAAAAATTCATAAATTAATTATAGACGTGACTACATGCAGGTATTTAATCAGTCATAACATGCACTGTATTTGAACGGTAAGTACATTGTGACAAATGATAATTTCCATGTAAATGCTTATTATTTAAGAACACCTAAAATAAAGTGGGTTTTCTAACCGCAAATCAGACATAACATGGCACATCTAAAACAGAATTGTATGTATTTCCATCATATTATTATTTTTAAAAAAAGAATGAGAAATATCACAGTAACAGAATTGACATAATTGACATACTGTCCTTAATATTTAGTACAAATGTATGACAAAAGAATTAAAACATGCCTCAATGCCTTCCAGAGTTTTCCGCCAGAAGAAGTGACATCACTTAGAGGAATGTTTTTTTTTTGTATCAGTGCTTTACAGATTATGCGTTTTAAAACCAATGTAATAGCGTTGTCTAGAACGTATAGGGACAGACACTTTTTTTCTTACAGAAATTACAAGTGACATAAAATGTTTCATGCTAATGTGTAGTTAACTCATTAAAATTAAGCTAAATTAATGATAATTGAAGCTGAATGTGTGATTCAGGAGGCAGAGACAGTCAAGAATAGGCATAGTGGGAGTTTTTAAGTTAATATTAATGTGGTGTCGCCACAGTGGAATGAACCTCCAACTTATCCAGCATATGTTTTACACAGCGGATGCCCTTCCAGCTGCAACCCAGTACAGGGAAACATCCATACACACTCATTCACACTCATCCACTACGGACAATTTAGTTTATTCAATTCACCTACAGCGCATGTCTTTGGACTGTGGTGGAAACCGGAGCATTCATTCATTCATTTTCTTTTCGGCCTAGTCCCTTTATTAATCCGGGGTCGCCACAGCGGAATGATCCGCCAACTTATCCAGCATATTTTTACGCAGCGGATGCCCTTCCAGCCGCAACCCATCTCTGGGAAACATCCACACACACTCATTCACACTCATGCACTACGGACAATGTAGCCTACCCAATTCACCTGTACCGCATGTCTTTGGACTGTGGGGGAAACCGGAGCACCTGGAGGAAACCCACGCAACCACGGGGAGAACATGCAAACTCCACACAGAAATGCCAACTGACCCAGCCGAGGCTCGAACCAGTGACCTTTTTGGTATGAGGCGAACGTGCTACCCACTAGGCCACCGTGGCGCCCGCGAAACCGGAGTACCCAGAGGAAAATCACATGAACATGGGGAGAACAGGCAAACTCCACACAGAAATGCCAACTGACCCAGCCGGGACTCGAACCAGCGACCTTCTTGCTGTGAGGCGACAGTGCTAAGCACTGAGCCACCGTGTCGCCCCCACTAATTAACTTGCTAACCCAAAATAAATATGTTCTCTCAACTTTTTGTGAAGCTTTTTTAGTCACAAACATGTGAACCTCGCTGTATATTGTGAATATGCAGTATCTTACATAACGACCTGACAGTTGCTTATGTTTTCCCCTTATTTGACTCCCGTTTCCCTAATCTCTCGTCATAATTAATGCTGATCATCTTTAATCCTGTAAATCAGCTCCTGCCTGTGAACTAATGAGGGGATTGAAATTTAATTGACTATCTAGTACCCCTAAATTCTGGTATTAGTCAGAGTGCGTTTGGCTTTGGAATGAAACCTCATTACAGTTTTGCTCTGGTCATAATTGTTGGGATTTGTCCTTTATTGCCTCTGTGACATCATCTTTAATTTAGCGGTCTCGCTGTGGAAACACGATTCATTAAAGCTGCTCGTCTGCTCCAGTTGAATGTCGGATCCGGTTTGAACTGTATTTGTGATTGTCTACAGGTGGGCATCGGTCCAGGCGTGGGCTTTAATGTCAACATGGCCTTCACTGGAGGTCTGGAGCCACCAATGGGCGACGCAGATTATCTGGCAGCATTCAGGTAATACTGTTACACATTTGTACCTATTACACCAAAACAAGCAGGACGGTCTTTAAATGTAGTTTAGCATCTATAAGGACCATCCGGAATGAACTTTGGCTTTTGGAATACATGACTATAATTGTCAGGGCCAGTAAACAGAGAAAAACCCGAAAGCAGGTGAAATTTATTTTGGAAGGCAAAAAAAAAAATCAGACAGATTAGTCCACAAGTAAAAAATGGCAAAATTACTACAAAAAAGTTCCTCAAGGGGCAATGTCTCCGTCTCAGGGAAAAAGAGATACAAAAACTCAGTTCATCAAATGGAAAACAAAAAGCTCCTCAGCAAGCAGTCTTCTCGGTCTAATAGAAAAAGCTAAATTATTCAGTCCAAAAAAATTAATACAAAAATGGCAAAAGAAAATACTTGCAGACTTTGCTGGAGTAGTTGGGGGTGAGAAAGACTGGAAGTATCCAGAAACAAATATAGACCAGCCAGTATAAAACAGAGGCAGGTTTAATGGTCAGAACCAGGCCATTGTCCAGGACATCGTAAATTCAGGCAGCACCAGAGCAAAGACTTCGGGTAAGCCAGGGCCTACACAGAAAGGCTGGGAAGATAGGGAGTGAGTCCTGGAGCCAAACAGAAAAAGGTTAACTAACAACATACAATTCACCTATATTTGATGTTGCAGGGTCAGACGCAAACAACAATCTGGCACAGAACAGCACAAACAAGGAGAATAAATAGGGGAGCTAATGAGGAGAAAATTAGCAAAGACAGGTGAAACCAATCAACTAAATGAATGAGAACAAGGGGGTGGAGAGAAACAATCAGGAGCACAAACAAAAGGAACATGTGGCTAATAAAAACAAACAAAACAGATAGAGCCAGCAGATCAGCCAGGAATCCTGACAATAATTTACATTGTATAATATACACTTGCGATTCTGAGAGTGCCTCACGCAGGTGTAGAAAACACCATTTCATGTCTCTGACACTTTGACCGACCAGTTTCTCACATTTGCACCAGACACTTTCTTAAAATCACTCTATATGTCTATAAAACATTGTGCATTTGAGTGTGCTTCAGACAGGTGAGTGGGCTTGACAAACCACCGGTAGAAAACACATTATTTCATCTCTCTCACACTTTGACTGACCAGTTTCACACAACTGCACCAGACACTTTCTTAAAATCACTCTATATGTCTATAAAAACGTTGTGCATTTGAGTGTGCTTCACACAGGTGAGTGGGCTTGACAAACCACCTGTAGAAAACACACTATTTCATCTCTCTGACACTTTGACCGACCACTTTCACACGACTGCACCAGACACTTTCTTAAAATCACTCCATATGTCTATAAAAACATTGTGATTTTGAGCTTCACACGGGTGAATGGGCTTGACAAACCACCTGTAGAAATGGCTGTTGTTTAATAATCTTGTTACAAATGACTAAAGGGGTTGTGTAGGTTTGTATTTATATTTGTTTTGAGCCTAAAAAAAGAAGTTTAAAAATAGAGTATTTCTTTGTATTTTAAATAGCCTTTTATTCATATGTTACATATGTTGTTTTTGTTTTTGTTTGGTTTGTTATTTTGTTTTAGTATGTCTTTATGTTCTTTTGCTTTTATTTTATTGCTGTATTTTTTTATTTTTCTCTCTTTACAAGTTTGTCCAAAGTTGTATCATTTAATCAGTGAATGTAGGTCATATGTTTTGGTGTATTTGAACAGATTTTGTTAAATGGATACATTTATTAAAATAATATTTTAGTCACCCAATTTTTTTTAAAATATAAGGATAATACAATTACATTTAGGAAATAAATAAATTGCAAACTACAAAATTTCAACAAATATTTTTTATTATTATTTGTTTCTCTTGAATTTGGATCTTTTTACATTTTCTAATTAATATTTTTGTACATGTTTTTGTACATATATGTACATATACATATATACACATATTTTAGCATGTTTTAGTACAGGCATTATCTCAGCATTATCTTTGAAAACATGCAGAATGGATTCAGTATGGGAAATGGCACCATACTGATAAAGGACTCGCAACTAATGCACAGATATACAGTATGTATCATACTGTTTTTATCATGGACTTTTCAGTGAATGGTTATTTACTCCCTCAACCTGTTTATACTGTATGAACAGCAGCTGCAGAGTCTGAGATTTTATGTAGGCACACGTGGCACAGACTGAGGCCTCTGTAGGGCTGAATTTATCACAGAGTAATGTCCTTTTATTGGAAGGGCAACCCTGGTGACCTCTCAGTCAACAGCAGGACTGTATTTGCCCACAGCGTGTAACTCAAAAAAAAGGATGCGAGGATTGAGAGCATTGGAGGAACTAACAGAAAAAGATATTCTGAAGAATGTTGGAAAAAGCAGCCATTGACATCCATAGTAGGACTTAAAAAATGTTATATTTCTTTAACATTCTTCAGAATATCTTGTTTTGTGTATAAATAAAAGTTTAGAACCACTTTACTGCGAGTAAATGGAGAGGAAGGTTAATTTGAGGGTGAACTATCTTCCTAAAAAGCAATTTCAGAGAGAATCAAAGGCACTGTTTCAAAACGTATTTAGATGCCTTTGTTGCCTACAGTTGTCTTCTTAGATGAAACCTCATAAGTGAGCAGTGTGAAACCGTCTAGACAGGAAGCAGCTTGATTCAGTTCACATTCTGTCTCGAGTAAAATCACGATTCATTTTAATTTTGCACAATTTCAGTAATATAAAAAAAGACTTAAATATTGAACGATCACTCTTGTTATATGTATACACTCACTGGCCGATTTGTTAGGTACACCTTAGTAGTACCGGGTTAGACTCCCTTTTGTCCCTTTTGAACTTCCTTAATCCTTCGTGGCATATATTCAACAAGGTACTGGAAATATTCCTCAGAGACCATAATGGCATGATAGCATTACGCAGTTGCTGCAGATTTGTCTGCTGCACATCCATGATGCGTATCTCATGTTCCACCACATCCCAAAGGTGCTCTGTAGCGCTTTGACATGGCACGTTATCCTGCTGGAAGTAGCCATCAGATGATGGGTACACTGTGGTGATAAAACATGGGGCATTCCCATAATGACCCTTGCCGCCAAAATAAATTAACAAACAAGTTTACTCAAAATAAAATGACAACAGAAATAGATAAAAAATATAGTAAAGCAAAATTAAATCAAATAAAAAAAAAATAATAAACTGTACAGTATTGTATACATTTTCAATTGTAAAAATCACACAAATAAATAAATACCTGCATGGTAATACAAATCAATAATCTGACATATTTGTAGTGATCTTGTACATTAATATGAAATCAAACAATATTGGTGATCATATTTGATTTTATTCTAATTATTAATATTTATTTATTTATTTATTTATTGCCATTTCATCTACATTTTTATCTGAGCTTTTGTTTATTGCCTAAAAGATATCTACAGTGTAGGAAAACTGTGACAGCTAATTATTATAACATATAAGTCACATAATATTTTTATAAAAACAATATAAATGACCAATTTTAAAGCTGATTTCTGGTATTAAAGCAGTTGTAATTATTATTGGAGATTATTATTTTGCTTGCTTTTTAACATAATGACAATAATTAGACATGAACATTAAATTAAATCTGTATTTCAATTAAATTTAATAAATTTCAATGACACATTTTTGTAATATTTATTATTATTATTTATTACTATTGGTCTGTTTTTTTATTTAATTAAAAAAAACTATTTTCAAACATTTTTTTGTGTTACACAGATTAAAACAAAGATAGACATTCTGACACGAACAAACACTTTCAAAGGAGAATTACTGACCATAACATTGTTTTTTAGACAAACCTGGTATGTTTCTTAAATAATTGTCAACATATTATAGTATCTTTATGCTTTAGAAGAGTCAAAACGCACACACAACACCTTTAAACAGAAAGGTCACTAATAAAAAATGTCTTCATTTATTCACCCGCCACTTTTTTGATATTTTGAAGAATGCTGGAAACTAATTTCCATTGACTTCCATTGTAACTATATTTTTATTTTTCCTTTAATGAATTTAAATGGCTACCATATTTAACATGGTTCAAAATGTTATTTTGGTGTTTAACCGAAATAAAAACCTCATAATTATTTAAAAATCGCTTAAGTGGGCGTAAAAATGGGTTAAAATGTGATTTTTGAGTGAACTATATCTTTAACTAACACCCATATGACAGCCTAACAGTGTGAAAAGCCCCAAGCAAAGCTGCGTTTTCACAGGGATTTCCACGAATCGGTGTTTGGGAATTGGTGGCAGAACTGGGGTCTTGTAACAATTTGTATAAGCGCTTCTCATCCATTGAACTGTCCCTTTTATCTGTAGCAGGGGCTGATGGGAGTCTTTGATGGCGAGCCAGTAAAGCTGAGGTCCATTAGCATTGGTGTTTGAGGCTATTAATAACTGCTTCCCTCACGGCCCGATTCGAGACGCTCTTTGAAGACGGGCCTCCGTGCCCAACGCGTTCAGGCTGCTTCGCCAGGTACGCGGCTAAAATATGGCCATGATAAGACAGGATAGTCCTCGCTCATCCCTGTTTTTCTCAAACCCACCACCTACTTCTCTTTGACCCAATCGGCCTGCTCTCCGTCTGTCCGTCTGTTGTCGTAAATCTCTCCCCAACACGTCTTCGATAAATTCGCTTCAGCCTCTCCTCACGCAGGTTGTAAGTGGTGCCAGCTGAGCCTGACCCGTCTGTGTTGATGACCTCAGATATCTCCGCATCAGCATCTGGGTGAAGATGCTCTGTTGGGTTGGGAAAATTGGGAAAGTTTTGTAGTTTGATGTGGAGGATGGTGCTGCGCCATATATTGGGTTAGGGTTAGGGTGTTACAATTACTTATAAAGCCTTATTCACTCTAGCACCGACTTTAAAACTGTCTAAAAGTCGTTAATGGGCGTTCCCACCTTGAGGTTGCTTAGGTAACGTTTATGATGATGTTCACTAACAGCGAATGAGTTTCTTTGAGCGCTGAAAATAAACATAAGCAGGGTAAAACACTAAATATAGATGGATTCCATACATAAAAGGCCTAACCCTTGTGTATTTTTCAGATTGACTACCCTTTCATTATGTTTGGGGCTGTTTTTGCCCCATTGACTTCCATTATAACCACATTGTTTGATTGCAAAGCATTGACACCAAATAATCATGTAAGGGATAATCAACGGCTTGCCGTGTGTTAAAGGATTTTAATGCACGACGTAGAGGCAAAGGGAAGCCATCAACGAAGTGCATTAAAATCCATTAACGCACGGCAAGTCGTTGATTATCCCGCTTATTCCATGGTCATTTGCCAAGGTAGGCCTATATTTAAACTAGTTTTTCTCTTTGCTGGGCAATATTTGTCCGAATTTTTGTCTGTTTTTAGATGTTAGATTTTCTAGTCCCTCCACTGAATCAGCTGTGACAGACTGACAGGCAGACACAGAGAGAGAGAGAGAGAGAGAGAGCATCTGCGTGCTGAGGGGATGAGGGAGGATCTGTATGTATATCTCTTAACATTAATACTGCGAAAGCTGGGCTACGATTTAAATTTCATAATGAACATACAATATTAATATTTTTATACTTATAAAAAGAACTATATCAATTAAATACGCTTTAGGAATTCGTATTATGAAGAGAAAGCAGCCAGGGCCTATTTCAGAAATCTCTGCTGTTAAATATGTAGGGAAATTTAGGAAAAGAAACGCATATCGGGACAAGTAGGAGAACATTCTGCTTTATTTATCTTCTTTAAAACAAAAGCAATCAGCCAAACGGCAGGATCAGTGTAATGTTACATTATTTACGCTCATAGATTAATTATGAAACTTATCTTTGTGATCTGCCAAAAAATACACCTGAGAAAAAATGAATAGGTTAAAATGTCCAGAGAATGACCGTTAGATACACCAAAGATTAATTATATATCCCGTTTTAAAAACAGAGATGCACGAGATTAGATCCAGAGGCGTAGAACCGGAGATTCTCTGGCCGACATAAAGCTTCACCCGGGGGGAGCCGTTCGCGGAGCTGCCATTTTTAAAGACGCGCTTTTCATACACACAAACGGCCGATTTGACTTTAAAGTAACTACATTCTCGCTTGAAAAACTCTTAAAACTTGATTTTGTGGCAAAGTTGATGAGTATTTTCCTAATTTTGCAGATTTCCCGTCCGCCATTAATAGCCCTCATCGGTTTCATGCGCAGCACATTCGAGTTGATATAGTAACTGTAAACCTTTGGGAGAAGCGCATTTATTTCGAACTGTGATCAAAACTGAACTACCTGTGCGTTTCAACGAAATATAGCACACCCTCCAGCCAATCAGAATCAAGAATTTCAACAGACCATGGAATAAGCATTCTTAATTGCTGGTGGTTTTCCCTGTTGGGAAGAGGTCAAATTTCTAATATTTACTGTTGATCATCAGTTCGCACAATTAACCCTTTAGACAGAGTTCTATGGCGTAAAACAGCACATTATCAAAAACAAACAAGTTTTTAAAAGTTGCTCTTCATTTGCATAAAGTCGAAGGATTCTTTTGTTGCAACGTTTAGACATGCCCACATCAATCACCAGCAGTCGTTGTCGCTTACATAGCCTGAAGTTTCTCACTCTCCATTGAAATGAACTGTTGCTTTGTCGCTGTGTGTTGCTCGTGGTGTGAATGGAGCTTAACCCCCTGGGGTCTGAGGTGATTTTGGGGCCCTTGGGATGTTTGGATATGCCCTGACATTTGTGCATATTTCTTCTGTTTCTAACATACCTCGGACTTTCATGTAATTGTGTTTTAATCAGTACAAACTGTGCTACAATGATATGCACAGGGTTCACACGCTTCTTGAAAGTTCTTGAATATCAATGAAAGTACTTCAAAACAAACATTGCTCCTTGAAAGTGCTTCAGTTAAATTTGGGGGTTTATGGTGTTACTTCAACAATTGTAGTGAAAAAGTGCTGCTGTCAAAAACAAAATGAATAAACAGAAATTATTTTTTTAATCAAGTTTATTTTTATCATATTTGAACATGTATATACACATTTCCATGTCTCACATATAACATAAACCAACAAATGAACAAACAAAACAAAAGGCTTCTCAGTATTTTACATCAGAATACAATATCACCTTTTACTAATCATCTAGTAAAACATTCCCAAATTCACCATCTTTTAAAAACAACATAAAAGCTCCCCAAACTCTATCAAAAATTATGTATTTATTTCTTAATATACAAGTTAATTTTTTCCATTACCATGTTTGATACCATCTCTTTCAGCCAACAGCCTATATTTGGTGCACATATACTTTTCCAGTTTAAAGAAATAAGTTGTTTCGCTTGTAGAATACAGATATTCATAAATATGTGCTCCATCTTTTTTAACTTGATCTCCTTGGGATATAAATGAAATGGAAAAATGAAAGGAGACATTGGTATATCAACCTCAAGAATCTTTACTATAATTTCTTTCACACCTTTGTAAAAAATGTGTATACCTTTACATTCCCATATACAGTGATACAACGTTCCTTTAAGGTCCATGCATCACAAGCAAGTATGTGGGATATTTTCATTATATGTATGCAATAAAACTGGAGTTATATAAATCCTCATCAACCACTTGTATTGTAAAAGTTTTAGACGAGTGTTCATTTTTAGTGATCGAGCTTCCTCGCATGTCTTCATCCAGTCTTCTGTAGATATATCTTCCTTAAGATCTAATCTCCAAGCTTCCAATTTACAATTTGAAGATTCCTTTGATCCTGACATCAGCTTCTTGTATAATGCGGAAATTAAACCTTCACTAAAACAATCTTTTGTTATTACTTTTTCCAAAGTTGACAATGATGGCATATCCAAACAGAAATTCTTCATTTAAAAATCGTACATTTAAATCTTACGCAATAACAACGACAAATACTGCACATTTGATCAATATTTCAGAAAATACATTTGATTATTATGAGTATTAAATTCAACACATTTTATTAATGTTTTTTGGAAAATTTCTCTGACAGTTTTTATGTAAATATTAAGTGAAGTGTTGAGTGAAATGCTGGGGCATGAATTACATAGATGCTGATTTAAAATTAAAGGTGTTTTAAAAAGTTCTTGAAAGTGCTTGAATCTGGTGTCTGTGAAAGAGTGGGAACCCTGTACGCAACAAATATCAGGCAAGACCAAATCTTCATCAGTGTTTAGCCTCCTTTACAAAATTATTCTTGTAGTTAAGTCTATGGGTAACGCTGTTCAGTTTGAGTTACAGGGGTACCTGAGCTGTTATTTTAATCAGATTACATGCAAGCCTGCACATGATTCACTCTGAGTCAAAGGAAGCTGCATGTAAGTGTTCATGTGCCTGTAGACAGCAGTTATTGCAGCAGTTCTGTGTCCAGCCATGATCTTCAGCAATGAGGAGATGAGTTTCTCTTTTTCAGCTGCTCGGAACAAACATTTCTCAGCATTTGACTGAGTGATCCCTCAGGACTGAAGAGGGCGAGCACAACACTTCATATATTCCTGTCTAATGCCTTCCTGCTCACGCCATCCTTTCTGTCTTTCTTATTATTTTTTTTAGTGGCGTTCTATTATATCACCTGTCATTCAAAGTTTTTTCTGTTCCTCTGTTTTGTTTCTTTTCTGAATGCTGTTTTTGTCTTTATGTTTTCTATTTTTTGTCACATGTACTTGCATAACTTTCCTGTGTTTAGTTGTTTGTTATTTGTTTTGTTTTGTCTTTATTGTTTATCATTTTCAGTTCCTTCCTCATCTTCAGTTTTTGTTGTTTGTTGTTTTGGGGTTTTATTTTTTTGTGTTGTTTGGTATCTTTGGTTCTCATTTGTTCTTTTCCTTCTATTTATTTATCTTTTTAATTGTGTTAGTTGTTCTGGTAATATCGGTGTTGTTGTTTTTTTGTGTTTTTTTTGTGTCTTTTGTGTCTTTTTCACTTTTTTGTTTGTTCTTCACTTTTTTGTTTGTTACTTTATTTTGTTTGTTCTTTTTCACTTGTTTGTTTTTTCTTCACTTTTTTCATTGTTATTTTGTTTGTTCTTTTACACTTTTTTGTTTGTTTGTTTGTTCTTTTTCACTTTTTTGTTTGTTTGTTTGTTTGTTTGTTCTTTTTCACTTTTTTAGTTTGTTTGTTCTTTTCACTTTATTGTTTGTTTGTTCTTTTACACTTTTTTGTTTGTTTGTTCTTTTTCACTTTTTTGATTATTTTGTTTGTTCTTTTTCGTTTGTTTGTTTGTTTGTGCTTTTTCACTTTTTTGATTGTTATTTTGTTTGTTCTATTTCACTTGTTTGTTTGTTCTTTTTTCACTTTTTTGATTGTTATTTTGTTTGTTCTTCTCTTGTTTGTGCTTTTTCACTTTTTTGTTTATTTTGTTTGTTCTTTTCCATTTTTTGTTTGTTTGTTTGTTCTTTTTCACTTTTTTTGTTTGTTCGTTTTTTGTTTGTTGTTTCTTTCTTTTTTTTGTTTCTTTGGTAATTTTTCTATTCTTTATATTTTACTTTCAATTGTGTATTCTTTATTTTCAATTGTTTATTTTGTCTTTTTTCTTGTGCTTGTTTCTTCTATTCTTTAATTGTTTTTTCTTTCCTTTACATATTTTTTTTATTTTGTGTTTAATCTTATTTTTGTTTGTTCTTTTGGTATCTTTCTTTTGATTTTTTTAATGCTTTCATTGTATTATTAATTTGTTTTGTCTTTGACACTTTGTCCCTGTGATTACTTTAAATTGTTTTGCTGTTTCTGTATTTTCTTAGTCTTTTTTGTTTTCTCTAAGGCGACATGGTGGCTTAGTGGTTAGCACTGTCGCCTCACAGCAAGAAGGTTGCTGGTTCGAGTACTGACTGGACCCATTGACATTTCTGTGCGGAGTTTGAATGTTCTCCACGTGTTCGCATGGGTTTGCTCCGGGTGCTCCGGTTTCCCCCACAGTCCAAAGACATGCTCTATTGGTGAATTGGATCATCTACTGGCCGTAGTGTATGTGTGTGTGTGTCTTATTCAATGCGAGACTCTACCAGTACTGGGTTCCGGCTGGAAGGGCATCCCCTGTGTAAAACATATGCCGGAGTTGTTGGCAATTCATTCCACTGTGGCGACCCCTGATAAATAAGGGAATAAGCCAAAGAAAAGTGAATGAATGTTTTGTCTAACTTTTGTTTGTTCCTACTTTTTCTCTCTGCATCTTGTTTTCACCCATTCTTCTTTTATCTATCACTTTCCCTTTTCTATACATGCCTCTTTCTTGTTCACCCTTGTCTTTTTTCCTCCTCCTCTCTCACTCTCTCTTTCTTTCTCCCACCGTCTCTCCCTCCGCTTGCTGTGTTTCCTCCTCAGTAATGTTTTGTAGGCCTCTCGAGACAATGCATGCCTTAAGGGCAGCACCTTCTTATTTAGACCCAGCCAGTGCCACGTTGCATTTGCAGGGGATCAACCCTAGGATGAAGAAAGGAGGGAGAAAAAAGATAAGAAAATTGGCTCTAATGAAACCCAGAAGCCCAGGCACT
Organism: Danio albolineatus; assembly: GCA_903798035.1. Lineage (NCBI taxonomy): Eukaryota > Metazoa > Chordata > Actinopteri > Cypriniformes > Danionidae > Danio > Danio albolineatus. The sequence goes on along the minus strand of CAIGQQ010003610.1, from coordinate 8,770,941 downwards.
CTCACCATGAACTTGGAAACAGAAAGGAGAATTGAAGTTAATTCAAACCAGCTCTTTGCAATGCCAGATGACAAGGCTTTGAAGTGCCCCCCTCCCCGCCGCCTTTACTCTTTGCGTTCTCGCTTTTTTTTTCTCTCGTTGGACGGGGGAGCGATTGGAAAAGCCTTTGAGACTGATGGATAGCCATGACTAGTGTTAACCCTTGACTTGCTGCTTTTTTTCTTTTCTTTTCTTTTTTTGGTTTTACAAGTGCGTGATCCTTCTGCTCCAAACCACTCTTGGCATGTTCCAGCTCTGGGATTTGGTAGACCCGTGAGGTGGGATCGGTTTTCGAGAGCCTCGTGGTTCCAGTCCATGTAATTTGTCTCAGTCCATTGCAAGGAAATTTGCACAGGCTAATACTAATTACCAGTCATAAATCCTTGCCTCATCTTTCACGTCATGGTTGAGTCTTCCTCATCTGCGGATCTGTTTTTTGGGGGAGCATGGCAAACATGACAGAAAGTTTCCCTGGAAGAAGATTCAGAGTATCAGATGAAGAGGATGCACTTTTTGACTCTACACTCAGAAATAAAGGTACGAGAGCTGTCAAAAAGGGTATATATTAGAGCCTAAATATTTCAAGAGGTACACTTTTATACTTTTCAAGTACTAATATGTACCCTTGATAAATTAATTAATTAACCCCTTAGTTGCAAATGTATACTTTTTTAAAAAGGTACCACCCCAGTGACAGCTCTTGTACCCTTATTTCTGAGAGTGTAAGATTCAACATTGTCCAAGACACTATTCAAAGGCTTCTTGATATACAGTATTTATAAATCAATTTTATTAGCTAGGCGGAAGTGGTTTCTTACATTAATGTTATTTCAGTGGTTTTGAGTATGGAATGTTTCCCAAGAACATCGAGTAATTGACTTTGAATCTACACTTGTGGAGGTAATGTGGCAGAAGATTGCTCCGCAAGAAGTTACAAAGCACACAGTTATTCTCTATTCTCTATATCAGTAAACACTCTTTCAGGATTCCCTCAAATAGCCCTGAGTTTTCTTTCTAAGTTTTAGAACAGACTGTAGTTTTAGAAGGACTGAAATGATTTGCTAGTGATGCAGGAAGCCGTGTTTTATTTTATATAATTTGAACATTGATATATGTTATATCGATACCAAACAAGTAGCTTGAGAGTATCAATATATTGATTCTGCAGTATCAGTGTGCCCACCCCTGTTCTTTTAGTTTTGTTCGTGTTTGCAAGAACAAGGCACAAGTTATGAAGACTCCACTGTTCATTTGTATTTAAATAGACAAACACAAAAAAAAGTGTTTCTGCTTTCACACAAAAATAGGAGCATTTACAGATTGGTATTGGCAAATGTTTTTGGGACATCTGCCTTTATATGCACATGCGCTTTAATCACATCCTCCTCTAAATCTGTAGTTTAGTATGGAGTTGGTTTAGTATGGAGTTGGCCTTCTCATTTCAGCTATAACAACTTTAGCTCTTCTGGGAAAATTAGGTTTAGGTGTTTGGTTATGTGAATGTGTGTCCATTCTCCTATGTGAAGTCTGATGTTGGATGAGAAGGCCTGCATTACAGTCTCCGTTCGAAATTATCTCAAAGATGTTCATTTAGGTTGAGCTCAGGACTATGTGCAGGCCACTCAAGTTCCTTCACACCAAACTTGCTCATCTCTTTTTTTATTGTACCTTGCTTTGTGCACTGGTGCGCAGTCAGGTTGGGACATGAAGAGGGCATCCCCAAATTGTTACCACAAATGTCGGAAAAATCTCCAAAATTGTCTTGGTTTGCTGAGCATCTTAAGTTCCTTTCACTGGAACCGAGGACCTAGTCCAACTTTTACAATTCAGTCTCACACTATAACCTTTGGCATAATGCAGTCAGGCAGGTGACATTCTATTTGTAATAATCAAACCCAGACCTGTCCATCGTATTGACAGAGAAGTGTGATTGGTCACTCGAGAAGATGTATCCGCTGTATTAGAGTCCAGTGGCACTGTGCTTTACACCACTGCATTTAAAGCTTTGCATTGCACTTAGTCAAAACCCATTCCGCGACACTCACAATGCTTTAAGCTAATCTGAAGGCCACGTGAAGTTTGGAGTTCTGTGGCTATTGACTCCGAAAGAAAAGACGGTTGAAATTTGTCGCATTTTGAGATTTTACATGGTCTACCTCTTGGCTTGCTGAGTTGCTGCTGTTCCCAGTTGCTTCTACTTAGATGTAATACCACCATAAGAGTTAAACTTAAATATTTAGTAGTGAGGACATTTCATTAATGGATTTAATTATCACTATAACTTCATTTAAAATAATCTATTAACTGAAGTAATCTTAAAGCACTCTTGGAAGTTCCTGAGGCAGCCCAATGGATCCCAGCAAAGTCCCTTTAAAGGACAGTCGGTTCAGTCAGCAACCACACTATTAAAAATAAAGGTTTTGTTAAGAACCACACTAGGATGACAGACTGTAGAATAACCTTTTTGGTTTCCAGAAGTATTTAGTGAAAGGTTCTTCAAAGAACTGCATTTTAATTGTGTGAACTTGAATCTTATACCACTACTTTCCATGGATGTCAAAGGTTCTTTGTGGAACCATGAATTCCAATAACAAACTTTTATTCTTGTTGTAATTTCAGTCATCCAAATATCCACAATCTCAAAAACTGCTTGACACACATTGAATAAACATTTTTCAAATCAACAAAAAATGTGCTCAAACAGCCTTAAAAACTTGTGTTTTAGGCTGAATCTGTTAATGGCAACTGGAGCTTCATATGCATTGACATTTGTCGATTGGCTCTTTTACGTATGTAGAAGGTATATTGTTAACTGCTCTTTCTCCCATTCGTATGTAAATGTGAGTGGACTGACTGTTCATCTAAAGATTTTGGTGAGCTTTGGTGGGATTTTTGGTCTCAGGTTTAGAGAAGTGGTGGTTGTGGTTTGCGTTCAAGTCATGAGAGGAAGACCATGGGAGGTTTCCAGAGTGTTTATGTGTGAGACCGAAGGAGAAAGCGTTTGTGGCATTGTAGATCCCAGACCCACTGTAGATCATGTGCTCTCATGCCAAGCTCCACTGTCTTTCCCAACAATCCCTATAGGAAGAGGACCATAAAGGTCTTCTCACGCTCTGCAGCCTCCTTTTCCTTAGACAAATTAAACTCTATATACATATACTAGAAACTTCCAGGGAGGTGTGCTGAAGGAATTTGGAGAAAATTTGGAAAGTTTTTTTTTTTTTTTGCTAAGGGGAAAAGGCCCAGTGAACTGCCAAGGAATGTATCCACAACCCAATTGTCAACAAATCAGGTGAATCCACCATGTATGCGCGCGGGCCGTTCACAGCCTGTGCGTGCAAGTGGTGTGACGCGCTCGAACCTTTTAGATCCTCCCCGTTGAATGAACGGCGTGAGTCACTTGACAAGAACTGACTGATCAGGTTCAGATTATATGGATTATACACATTTTGGTAATTTTCTCCATTAGTAAAACTTGTATCAGAGTGACAGCAATGTTTTGTCTGCTTGTCATCCTCTGAGAAAACGATTTCATGGTCGCTTAGCAACTGACGAACCACTGATGATCGCACTTTAAGATGAATACTATCTTGCAAAATAACTATTAAAATAATATGTTCTGTCATCATGGCAAAGACAAAAGAAATTAGTTATTGAAACTAATATGTTTAAATATTGTGTTGAAAAAATCTCTCCATTGAACAGCATTACATTTTAAAAGGAGGACCAATCATTTTGACTTCAACTGTATGGAGTGGAATTAATTAAGTAAAATTTCTCTCACGCAATATTTACTGAAAAGGTGCTGTATTGACTCTTTTAAGACATAAAAATACTGTAATGTTTGCAGATATCTCAGAAACATGCTAAGTGAACATATTTGTTTGAAAAACAATGCTGAAGTCAGATATTCTGCTTTGAAAATGTGAGTTAGATGCCAGAACTTCTGTTTTTGTTTTGGTCATTTAACCCGCCCAATGCCAGTTTAGCCAATTATATTTCAGCACCCTGGGTTGCCTTGTTGGAAAACTGTGTATTTCATTCATTCAGTCAGGAAGATTCTCAGAGTATGCATCCGTGACCAAAATACGGCCTCTGGTGGACAGTAGCAGACTCCAAAATGAGACACAGATTCAGAGTTTCACATGAGGTAGTTATTAATTTAACAAATAATATAAAAATTACAAGTTCCACATAAGAAGCTTATTAATTAGCAAATAATTTAAATTTTATGAATGTAAACATTACCGTAGGTAAGCAGGTTGTGTCCCAACAACGCGCTACATGACGAAATTTGCAGTGATGAGCAATTCAGCTGTTTGCACCAGACCAAACATGACAGAAATTTAAATACAGCCGTTCAGAAGCACATAATAGGGCAATAGTTACTGCACTCCAACGAAATGATAAGGCTTATAATCTAATTAATACATATTAAACCTTTAACATTATTAAATGTACATGCTGAATCACTGATTTGTGTTGGCTTGCACTGAGTCACAATTCCATTTGTTTTTTTTGTTTTTGTTTTTTCAAGATCTGCTGCTGCTTTCAGTAGTATGGCAATATAGTCATGTGAAATGGCCCTTTTAATATAGAAATCTTCTTAGAAACTTTATTAAGTTTATTCGTTATTCGGACCTGAACTATTCTGAATGATATTATATTTTGTTAGATTAAATTATTTCATAAATATGAAATTCACTTTCTTGCTGATAAACTTGTAAAATACAGTTGTTTCAAGGACAGCGGCCAAGTGTAAACATTTTAACTGACATTAACTGAGTAATTATGCTTAAATGATCTTTTAATACACTTCTAAATATGCCTGGTGACATTTTTATGTTTCACTGCATGTCTCCTGTACGTCTTGGTAAAAAATATAAGAAATTTATTTAATTTTCCCCAGAAAAAAAATACAAAAGAAATCAGAAAAAATAAAAGCTGTATTATACTTTCATAGTTTCAGGACCTCATTTAGTCTTTGAAACAGATATTGTACATTGAAACCGCACAATGTATTTTGATGTATAAAAGAAAATCACATGCAGTTGCTTTTATTTAGAACAGTTAGTCACTGTTGGAGTCGTCAATCTGGCAACCTGTGATTGTGTGTGTTTTGAACCACCAGGCGTGCAATATCTAGTTCAACCACTGAGTTTCAAACTTACTGCTCTTTTAATTCACTAATGCAATGTAAACAGAACTGGTTGGTTTACACCCTTGATGAAGGTTACAACCTTATAACCTTAAGAAAATTGGTGGGCTTTGAAATTGGAACACTTTTTGCTAATTGTCCACGCTGCCCTGATTAACAGCCAATGCTGATAATCTCAAATTTGTAGAGAGAGAAAAAAAGTCATGTCTGCTTTGAATAACATGTCATATCTGCTTGCAAATGTCTATAAACCTATGTTAGAGCATTTGTCCTCATATTTTGGCCTTGAATTGAAACCGCAGCGAGAGTGAGAGAGTCCAGATATTTGCTTTTTTCAGTGCGTGTCATTAGTGAATGTAGAGTCCAAACCGCAGCCTGCTGAGATGCTCTCTGCGTGTTGTCATTTACTGATGGGACTGTCAGGCGGAAGATCTGTGTGAGTTCAGGAAATGTGATACTGTGTTCAGGTGCAGCGTGTGAGGCCGTGAACATTTCCCAATGGACTGAGCTCATGGCTGATGAGAGGAGCCGCGGAGTGCACTCACTGTTTTTATAGACAGGCTTGCTGCGGTCATAGTTAAATTGCGGAAATATAATGGAATTTTTAGACCTGCACTGTAAAAAGTATTTGTTAATTAGCAGGTTCTGTTTTTCAGGTTTCTTTTCATTTATTTGCAATTGTGAATTGCATTATGGGACCTTGATCTCTGCTCTGTGGACTTTTGATGTTGAAAATGAAATACTTTTTTTGATATTTTAGTAGTAACAAAAAATATATAGGAAATGCTTCGAAAATGCCATTGCTCTTTTTAACAGCACTTTAAAAAAACTAAGGAAACAAAAAAATAATAATACAAATTTCAAAACTGTAGATATATTTGTTCATCTTTGTCTAAATTTGTGTCTAAGACAACACTATATTGGAGTATGCATCAAATTATATTAGCAAATATATATATATATATATATATATATATATATATATATATATATATATTTAATCACAGCTAATCAGTATTTTGGGATTGAAGCAGTATCCTTATTTTAAGTCATTTAATCTGTTATCCAATGAGTCTGTTTACTGATATAGAGAGTTGAGAATGACTGTGTGCTTTGTAAATTCTTGTGGAGCAATCTTCTGCCACATTACCTCCACAAGTGTAGATTCAAAGTCAATTGCTTGATGTTCTTGGGGAACATTCCATACTCAAAACCACTGAAATAACATTAATTTAAGAAACCACATCTGCTCAGCTAATAAAATTAATTTATAAATACTGTATATCAAGAAGCCTTTGAATGGCGTCTTGGACAATGTTGAATCTTACACTCTCAGAAATAAGGGTACAAGAGCTATCACTGGGGTGGTACCTTTTAAAAAAGTATACATTTGCAACTAAGGGGTTAATTAATTAATTAATATATCAAGGGTACATATTAGTACTTAAAAAGTACAAAAGTGTACCTCTTGAAATATATACCTTTGAGGTACCAATATGAACCCTTTAAGTACAAATAATCCCTTTTGAAAAGGTACGACCTCAGTGACAGCTCTCGTACCTTTATTTCTGAGTGTAGAGTCAAAAAGTGCATCCTCTTCATCTGAAACTCTGAATCTTCTTCCAGGGAAACTTTCTGTCATATATTGTATAAGAAATAATATATAGAGGATTAAGTCTGTAAAATAACAGAAAACGTACTTTGTTTATTACCAGGTTTTTGTTCCATAGTTTACAACACCAATACAGACAATATGTCACTTCAAACTATTAAAATGTCAATAAAAGTCACTTTTTCAAACATTCATACATTAAAAAAGCTGTTGGAGAAAAGATTAAGAAATTAATTTCATTCAAAAGCAATAGTATATAAACAAACATAAATTTGAAAAAATACGAAAACTCAATTAACGGATAGATTTCACAGTGTGGAAAAGTGAAAGAAATGTTGGGGATTTCTGTATTGGGGTGTATTTTGGCCAAGAAGTGAATTGTGTGTACCTTTTTTTTTAATGGAATTGCTTAGGTAAAGTTGTCAAATATTTTGACGTTTTACTCCAGAAATACAATCAATTCTCCTATATTACTTTTCAGAAAACATACGGTTTAAACTATTAATTTATGGATAGATTTTACAGTGTGGAAAAGTAACAGAAATTAGAAAAATCTGTAGAATTTCTCTATTAGAGTGTGTTTTGGACTAGAAGTAAATTATGTATACCTTTTTTTTTCTTAATAGAATCATTTTAGGTAAAGTTGTCAAACAATTCAACTTTTTACTCTAGAAATACAGTCAATTCTCTTATATAACTTTTCAGCAAACATACAGTTTTACACCATTGCCATCATCCGATGTGGTTTGCTGGCTACTCATTCCACAATTCTTATTTATTTTATTTTAAAAAATGCTTATTTTTTCCAAAATCTTACAGGCATCCTGGCAGATTTTAGTCTGGTTATACAGGTTTAGCTTTAGTTAATGTACAACTACTTATAATTTCATATATTAATAGTATTTTAAAGGATAAAAGACATTTATTACATGTGATTTAGATATAAATGGTTGAAACAATTATAATTGGAAAAAAAGGATAATTATTTTAAGCATACTGTAACATACAGAATCTGAGGATATAGAATATTTGATTCAAAGTCATTTCTGCTCAATGTAATGTTGATGTGATGAAGCATTTAAACATATTGTTATTATTATTATTATTATTATTATTATTATTATTATTATTATTATATTTAGAGCAGTAGGGTATTTAAATGTAAAAACTAAACCAATAAGTAAAGAATAAGATAAAACTGTAACGGTAATCAACTGTGGGAACCCTGATAAGTCTCTCAATCACTACTAGTTAAATCTAGCTTCAAAGAACAGAGGTGAAGCAAAGACTTTTTTAAAACAGCAGCCGAATGACTCTTGATGCTTGCATTTGCGTGTGTGAGAGTTTGGCATAACAGCCCAAGCCTGTAGCAAACACATCAAAGGTCAAAGGGATTTGGCAGAAGCCCTGTCTTCTCATGAGAAATGAGCCAGGCCTTCTCATCTCCATATCCCACTCCATGGGCCCCAGTGAGACTCAAACAGGAGCTTCTGGAGGAAAAACACCACATAAGACCTGCAGAAATGAGTCTGCTTTGAAAGCACTGGTTACCTACTAGGGGTCAAGATAGATTTATTGGGGGGGGCACCAGACTCACTCTACTTTGAGGGTTATGAGTAAATATTGAATAGATATAGATTGAATAGACGCTAGAATTATTAGCCCTCCTGTGAGTTTTTTTTTAAATATTATTATGTTTAACAGAGCAAGGGATTTTTCACAGTATTTCCGACCAATCTTTTCAATTCATGTTTATTTCTATAGAGCAGGGATGGGCAAACTTGATCCTGGAGGGCCGGTGTCCTGCACAGTTTAGCTCCAACTCTAATGAAAACACACCTGCTTATAGATTTCTAGTGATCTTGAAGACGCTGATTAGCAGGTTCAGGTGTGTTTGATTAGTGTTGGAGCTAAACTGTGCAGGACACCGGCCCTCCAGGACTGAGTTTGCCCATTCCTGCTAGGGCTTTTACAATGTAGACTGTGTCAAAGCAGCTTAACATAGAAGTTCTAGTAAATTGAAACTGTGTCAGTCCAGTTGAAGTTGAAGTTCAGTTTAGTGTGGTTTAATTTTCACTGCTGAAAGTCGAAACACTGAAGATTAATCCATCAATGCGCAGCTCCACAAGTCCCCAACCAAGCAAGCCAGTGGTGACAGTGGTGAGGAGCAAACTTCACCAATTGACGAAAGTGAAGGAAAAAAAACTTGAGAGAAACCAGGCTCACCATTGACCTCTATAATAGGATAAACAAATACTATGGATGGCAGTGGTTACACATCAAAGCGAACCTCCGCAAACTCCACGATAACGTCATATTCGCTACGCACACTCAAGTGAACTAGCAGACGTGTCGAGTATAAACCAGGCTTCAGCCCTGTTAAACATAAATGTAAGTTAATAATATTGTAAGTCAACATGCCAACATTTACCATAGTTAATGATATTTTATTATTTAAGCAATTATATATACATTTGAAGTCAAATTATTATTATTATTTTTCTTTATAAAATTTTTCCTGAATGATGCTTAACAGAGCAAGGAATGTTTCACAGTACGTCTCATTATATTATTTCTTCTGGAGAAAGTCTTATTTGTTTTATTTAGGCTAGAATAAAAGCAGTTTTTAATTGTTTATAATAAAGCTGTGCAATTAATCGCAATCGCAAAAAAAATCGCGATTTAAGCACCTGCAATTTCTAAATCGCGTATGGCTGAATTTTTATCAATTAATTTATTTTGATTTATGTTCACGTTCTTGTGCGCATGATTTTAATATGTTACCCAATCAGGACTGATGCAGCACACTGGGCAATTGCAGCTAAGCTGAGCGGGAGAAAGATGTTAACCAATCAAAGCTCACTCCGCGTGGTTGTAGGTGGTTTTGGTTTACGTTAGTTTTTATTTATTGTTATGACTGGAATTGAGGTTAGTTCATCTTTATTTTTTCCATGTTGTCTTTTTAAGACAATTATTACAGTTTTGTTTATCAAGCAGTTAGTACTACTGTGTACAGTATGTTTTTAACTAGAGTTGAGGTTAGTTGATCTTCATTTATTTTATGTTGTCTGTTTTAAAAACTATTTTACTACAGTTTTATTTAATAAACCTAATACTGTTATTTCATTGTGAAATGTTTCGTTATGCACTTCTTGTGCACTAAATACATTTAGAATGTGTGTATGTAGCTTGTTTAAAAAAGCAAAAACAGTTGCCAAAATCGCAAATAAAATCACAATCACAATATTTGTTTAAAAAATCGCAATATGAATATTTTTGTCCACATTGCACAGCCCTAGTTTAAAACAATTTTAAGGTCAATATTATTAGCCCTCTAATGCTGTGTTCACAGCAGACATGGGAGACGCGTCAAGCGTGAGTGAGTTACATGTTAAGTCAATGCAAAGGCGCAAATAGGCATCCTGCGGCGCGATACACGCGAATGGCACGGCGCGATACGCGCGAATGGCACGGCACGAATCGCTCCAGTTTGAAAATCTGAACTTCAGCGGACGTTCGCGCCACGTTAACCAATCAGGAGCTTGCTCTTGTGGGGGTCTGATTATGACGTAGCGCCTGTTGTTGGTGTCCCGAGGGAAAATCCTCCTGCCGACACCAACAACAGTTCATCAAACTGGGCTCGGCTCAGTCAGAGACACCGCTGAAAACTTCCCATCATCCAGGTTCAGTTTCTGGAGGAGTTTATGAGCTTACAGAGCTGGGTGCACCTCTGAAATGATCTAGTGGACTAAGATACAGCTCCAAACGAATCGAAGCTGTTTTTTTTAGCCTTCATAAAGCACATAAACACAGTTATTCTCTCTATAAAACCCCTGTTAGCCATTTAGCAATAAAGCTACAATCACCAAGCCATAGACAGAAGCCCTGCCCATCACGCGAATCCGCGTCCGTTTTCAACTCAATTTGACGCGCGAATAAAGCGGTTTTGTATGTGCGAATGAAGCGAGTAAACTCAAATGTTCATGCGTCTATTCACGCGTGATTTCTCCACGCTTGCTGCGTCTGGTGTGAATACAGCATTAAGCTTTTTTTTTCCGATTGTCTACAGAACAAACCATCATTACACAATGATTTGCCTAATTACACTAACTTGCCTAATTAACCCAATAAAGCCTTTATAAGTCACTTTGAGCTGAATACTAGTATCTTGAAAAATATCTAGTAAAATATGATGTCGTGTCATCATGGCAAAGATAGAAGAAACCAGTTATTAGAAATGAGTTATTAAAGCTATCATGTTTAGAAATGTGTTGATGTTAAAAAAACATTTACATTGTTTTCTGGTAAAGGTTTTTATTGAAGTGAAGGGTCATTAAGGATTTTGTAATGTAATATACAGTAAGGTTCTACTAGAAAAAAGTTTGAGGCACTGGTTTTGAGCCTAGCTCAGCTGCTAGTTCACTGTGATGCTTCAAAGTGGTTATGATTTAATGTGTGTGCGTTGTCTGTCTGTGTGGTCTAAAACCAGTGATTAATCCCTCTCTTTTTTGATCAGAATGCAGGAATGATTTTATCCGTCAGCAGAAGTGCCTATAAAGGGTCCAAATAAGCTGACAGTCAGCAGAGACAGCAGTTTGGATGGCAGGATGCGACTGCATAGGTCGTAAATCTCAGCATCCATTACTAAAGCCTAATTACTAAAGCTCTTTTTCATCTCCGCATCAACGCTGTCTGATTCATGAGCGCGCAGGCTTTAAAGAAGACTTTTCCACACGGGCTTGATAATTGATCGTGCGGTTTCGAGAGAAGAGGCGTGTGTTTTTGGTGCGTGTGGTGGCGGGAATGTGATGATGCAAGCAGCTTTGGCGGGCGCCTGAAACTCGCTCGTCTTCAAACATCAAACGGGAGGATGGAAGGTTCTGGCGATGTGCCTGCGCTGCTGCTGTCATACCGAGGACCCCTCTGTGAGTCTGTGGCTGCCCTTCGAGTGCCTGTGGCGTGTGTATATAAAAAAAAGAAAAACAACCTCGGAGCTTTGGTTTGCCCGAGGCTAGACTGGAGGAGGCTTGATGTGGGCGGCTGCTGCTGTTTCTGGCAGGTTGGGAGGTTGTGGATGTGAGGTGTCACCTGTGATGGAAAGCGTGACTGTTGAAAAAAGCTCTTTTTTTCTTTTTGGTTGCTGCGTAAGTGAATAAAGCTCTCATTAATAGACGTTCTGGTATGAGGTAGTTCAGCCAGAAACGAAAATGCATTCATTTGGTTAGCCTTAGGTTGTTCCAAAAACGTTTGACTTTGAATTTCTCCTACAGAACACAAAAGGGTTGTTATTATGCCCGATATAATATAAGTCTCAGGTGTCCCCGGCATATGCCTGTGACGTTTCAGATCAAAATACCTAATAGATGATTTAATAGAGGCGGCACATTGGCTCAGTGGTTAGCACTGTCGCCTCACAGCAAGAAGGTTGCCGGTTCGAGTCCCGGCTGGGCCAGTTGGCATTTCTGTGTGGAGTTTGCATGTTCTCCCTGTGTTCATATGAGTTTCTTCCGGGTGCTTCGGTTTCTCTACACAGTCCAAAGACATGCGCTATAGGTGAATTGAATAAAGTAAATTGGCAGCAGTGTATGGGTGTTTTCCAGTACAGGATTGTGGATGGAAGGGCATCTGCTGCGTAAAACATATTCTGGATAAGTAGGCGGTTCATTGCACTGTGGACACCTCTGAAATAGAGACTAAGCTGAAGGAAAATGAATGAATGATTAATTAGATGGCTGTCTGGAATACTGTAATTACTGTTAATTTATTTGTAAAAACAGCCATCTTGGATGTACTATGCATTATTCAGTCACAAGATGGCGCCAAACTGTCAAAAACACAAAGTTGACAAACGAAACTGGCTGAATAAAGCATACACTAATTTTGAGGTGAGATTAGAGTGGAAACTTTCAGATCGTTATGAAAAGCTCAGCTCTTTTTCTTATGTTTTATTTTTAGGTTGCTTTGTTAGTGAATGAAGCTCTCAGCCAAACAAAATAGTTCAACCAAAAATGAAAATTCACTCATTTGCTTAGCCTCAGGTAAGCGACTGTCCTGGATGTACGTTGTCTCGCTTATTACACTGCTGCTTTCTCCAAAACATAGAAATTAGACACTAAACATTGCTCTGAGCCGTGATAGTTTATCAATTCTTTAATTAAACTCAAAGCTGACAGAAATGAAAACAGCTGATGGAATATACACTAACCTACACATTATTCAGTCACAAGATGGCGCCAAACTGTCAAAAACACAGGTGACAAACAAAACTGGCTGAATTAACTTGAGAAAAGCTCAGCATTTTTATTTATTTAATTGTTGCTGATAGTAAATAAAGGTCTCGCTAATAGACACTCTGGCGTAAAATAGTTCAGTCAAAAATTAAAATTCATTCATTTGCTTAGCCCCAAAAGCATTTGATTTTTTGTATTTCTTCTATAGAACACAAAAGGGTTCTTATTATATCATTTTTACAGGATGTAATATAAATCTTGGGTGTCCCCATCACCTTAAACTGAAAATACTACATAGATGATTTATCACACAGGTCTCTGGAATATTTGATTTTGATTGGTCAATCACGGCATTCCAAGGTATGTTATGTTGGGGATAAAGTACATCCAGTAGGATGTTATCGCAGAATAAAGCCTGACAGGATTATCAGCAGCCCAACGCAAATCAGGGCATTGTTGTATAAGACTAAAGAGCTTTTATCTGTGAAAACAACCATCCTGGATGCACTTTATATAGCTTATTACACAGCTACTTCCCCCGAAACTTAGACTCATCACATCTAGACTGTGATAGTTTATTAAATCTTTAGTTAAACACGATGCTGACAAAAATGAAAACAGCTGATGGATTATACACTAACTTGCGTATTATTCAGAAACAAAATGCCGCCAAACTGTCAAAAACACAAAGCTAACAAACAAAACTGCTGAATAAAGTATGCACTATAGTATATATTGTTCATTCACATAACCGAACAGTCAAAAACCACCTGTGACAGACAAGCAGATACGGTACATATGAATGTGGATGTAAGCATATAAATGTAAATGAATTCACTGACGGTCAGGCCGATTTGAAGTTCTCCGATGAGCTAATGTTATTTAGCGGTTGTTATTTCAGAATCGCAAACAGTACTTTGGAATGCTGTGATAGTACAAGTTTTTTTTAGTATATATTCACTATTTATTCCTCAACATGCATTAAGACGAGTGACTTTTGACTGTCAAAATAGAGGTAGGCAAGCTTGTTTTCACTGCCCACACAGACATCACTGTGCTTTCCCAGCCAACACCAAAAACATGCATTCCCATCACAGCCGTGTAATGACATTTCCACCACTTTTCTGTGACTCAAAGCCTGCTGTGATCCCTTCAGACCTCCAGCGGGTCAGTCAGTGCAGTCAGCTGGGCAGTGTGTGGGGCGCAGGGTGGATTTGAGGTGAGGTTTGGTGCTTCAGGGTGGAAAATATCAGGCACAGCTGTGGACTTTGGCCATTTAAGTATCTGGGCCGTTTGCCCACCTGCGGCCAGAGGACAAGTGCCATGTTCCAGAAGCCAGAGAAGTTCCAACCACATCCAACCAGCGCTGAAGGATATTGTGTAACTGGGCATAATGGTTAATGCTGAATAGCTGCGTGTGAAAGAAACCTCCCTGTAAGAAGCATACATGAGTCATCTACATGACCATTTATTGATTTCTGGAGGTTTTTTGGGTTTTGTTCTTCACATTTTGAATGCTAAGTTTAAAATAGTCAAACAAAATGTTACTATGTTAGGGGAGAAACTATGCTAAAAGAGACAGTGCTCTCGGAACTTACTCATTTTCATTTGAAAATTATTTAATAGTTGTTATAATTGATTGCAGTAAAGGAAATGTCAATCCAATCTTTCAGAATTTAACATTTTTACTTTTGCTTTTGATTTCATTTATTATAAATTTCCATAATTTAATTTAATAATCAGCAGTAAGTATTTTATACATTTGCTGAATAACTGAATGTTGATCATTTTCATATAATTTTAAATTTGATTTTATATCATATTGTTAATATGTGTGTGAATTTACATTTAGCAACAAAAACATATACTTACTTTATTCACTTTAATACAAATATATATATATATATATATATATATATATATATATATATATATATACACTGTAGTTAAAGTCAGAATTATTAGCCCCTATTTATTTTTCCCCCGTTTAAAGAAGAGATTTTTCAACACATTTCTAATCATAATAGTTTTAATAACTCATTTGTAATAACTAAATTCTTTTTTCTTTGCTGTGATGAGAGTAAATAATATTTTACTAGATATTTTTCAAAACACTAGTATTCAGCTAAATTGACATTTTAAGGCTTAATTAGGTTAACTAGGCAGGTTAGGGTAATTAGGCAAGTTATTATATACGATGGTTTGTTCAGTAAACTATCGGGAAAAAATAGCTTAAAGGGGCTAATAGTTTTGACCTTAAAATGGTTCTTATAAAATTTAAAACTGCTTTTATTCTAGCCAAAATAAACCAAATAAGACTTTCTCCAGAAGAAAAAAATATTATCAAACATACTGTGAACATTCCCCTGCTCTGTTAAACATTAAAAGGGGGCTAATAATTCTGACTTCAACTGTATATATATATATTTATGTGTGTGTATGCATGTGTGTATATATATATATATATATATATATATATATATATATATATATATAACTTTGTATATATCTCATGTATGTGTGTGTACTAAATATAATTTATTACATGTAATTGAACATTAAAACTCAGTGTTCTTAATTACAGGCAGCTTTCTAAGTACATATTTTTATCACACTCAAGCAGTTGACAATTACCCCCCTCCCCCTCACACACACATACACACCTCTGCTGCAGAGCGTCTTTATCAACAAATCTCCATGGAAATGAAGTCTTACACAAATCAAGCCTGTAACATCAACTACACCTACACTGGAGCGAAGAGCGCCAAGCCCAGTCAAACCTCCAGTTTCTCCAGCTGCACTTCAGAAAGACAAATCTGTCGTCTTAATATAGACTCACAGCTGTGAGGCCAGGAGGAATGCAGGGCCTGGCCGAACTCACAGTCAAAAAATCCTCCATCTAATCAATGTGCGTGTCGTCTTCTTCCGACGCAAGCTTTGATGACCCTTGCAAAGTCCGGTTGCCACTGCCAAGACTAACAGAATCTGAGGCGTGTGTGTGTATGTGTGTGTTAGTGTGTATGCATGTTTGAGTACCTTGTAATTCTCACATTGTGGGGACATTTGACCACTATGTTATAAATCGCACAGAATGAAGTATTTTGAAAATTTAAAATTATAGATTGTTTCCTGTGAGGGTTTGGATAAGTGTAGGGTTATAAAAATCATTACATCAGAGGAAAATACCTATAAATAGCTCTACAAGTGAGTAAATCAACTGCCTAAAAAGCATTGATTTTTGATTTTGGATATTTTCTTGGCACACTTTGGGCTCATTAGTTCCAAATGAGCATTGTGTCAATCCTACAGCCTTCCTGGGTATTGTTGGTGACCATGTCCATCCCTATATGACCACTGTGTACCCATCTTCTGATGCAGGATAATGCGCCATGTCATAAAGCGCAAATTATCTTAGTGGTTTCTTAAACATGAGTTCACTGTACTCAAATGGCCTCCACAGTCACCAGAACTCAATCCAATAGAGCATCTCTGGGATGTGGTGGAACGGCAGATTGACAAAAAAGCTGACAAATCTGCAGCAACTGCGGGATGCTATCATGTCAACATGGACCAAAAACTCTGAGGAATATTTATATATCCCTTGTTGTATCTATGACACGAAGGAAAGGGACTAAGCCAAAAAGAATATGAATGAATGAATGAATGGATCTATGCCACGAAGGATTAAGGCAGTTCTGAAGGCAAAAAACGGATCCAACCCTGCACGAGTTAGATGTACCTAATAATGTGGCCAGTGAGTGTATCACATACTATGTCACATGCTGTTAAATTTAGACTTTGTACCGTACAAATAAGGCACTAATCAATTTATTCGCCAATAATACTTATAAGATGTGTTGCTAATACAAAGTTCTTGACATTGTTAGAGAAATACACTCAAATGTCATTTGCTCAAACTACTTATTTCGAATTAGTTGAAAACAGCTAAATTCTTGAGGGTTTGTTGGGACAACTTAATTGTTTTATGTTCAATCTGCTTAAATTTGTAACAACTAATAACTTTACTTAGTTCCTTCATGTTGTCCCAACACAAATCAATTGTGTGGAATCCAGCATTTTTACACTGTATAAATTAAGTCAACTTAATGAAGTTAACTTATTTAAAAATTTAAAATAAAAAAATTAAGTTGTCCAAAAAAATCCCAAGGATTGTGTTGTTTCAGCTAATCATAAATAAGTAGTTTGAACAAGCAGCAAAAGCAGTTGTTAAGTGTACTGTAAAAATTGAAGTGTAGTCTTCTAAAAAATAGTTACTTAAAGCGAGTAAACTAAAAGCAACAAGTTGACTTCACAAACATGTAAGTAAACCCATTGTAAGTTGGAACTGTTAATTTGACTTAAATTTTATGATTATGCAAATTGTAATCACTTTTTTTTCAAATAAAACTGAACATAAAACTTCTTCCCAATTCACCTTTATTATATTAGTTTTTTTCCAGCTTTTCTCTATTTAGTAAAATAACATACAGTTACTAAAATAAATAAATCTGCTCTTCCAGACTCCAGCATGTCTTCTCAATTCAGTACAGGCTATAATTGTAGATTTTATAGACTTAATGAAGCACCAAATATGTAATATTGTAATAACTACAGTAATTATTTGAAAACAGGCATGCTAAAATAGTCTGACACTGTAAAAAAGATTAGTTAATTTGAAAAAGGGAGTGCATTTAGCATAATTATACAAATAAAGTCAATGTAACAGTTCCAAGTTACAATTGGTTTACTTTACAAAAATAAAGTCAACTTGTTGCTTTTAAGGCAATTGGTTTACTCTCTTTAAGCAACTAATCACTTTTTACAGTGTGTACAGTAACTGAAAACTTGAAACAAAATGAAGGGTGTTTTCACACCTGCCTTATTTAGTTTGGTTGAATGGCACTAGAGTTAATTTTCTCTCTTGGTGCAGTTTGTTTGGGCAGGTGTGAATGTAGCAGTTGCACTTTAGTGTGCACCAAAAGCAGACCAAAAAAGCGAACTGAGACCTACTTGAAGAGGTGGTCTCGGTACGCAATCAAACGAATACTGGAGCGGTTAGTTTGTAGTGAGAACATGATCCGAACTAGAATAGACCCAACCGCAAAACCTACTGCGCCCTTTTGGACTAATTCAGCTGCCATAGTCTGATGCGCTGTGCATCATGTGAAAAATATTTGTTGACAGAAAACAATTTTTAACAGAGAGGGAGAGAGAGAGAGACATTAAGTGATGGATCGTTGGTAATATTTTCAGAAGATGACAGTGTCGCTGATTAGCTAAATTAAGTGACTTGCAATGCGCCTTCACTGTTTGCAGTGCATTAAAACATTGTTTTCCAGCCGCAGCCGTGCTTCATTCTGGAAACGTAAAGTTTGTCTAAATCAGGGGTGTCCAAACTACGGCCGGCGGGCCATCGGCGGCCCGCAATCAGTTTAGTGGCGGCCCGCGAGGCTTTTTATAAATATTAATAGAATCTGGCCTGCTGTACAAAAATAGATGTAATTCAAAAAAATAACCACCGGGTGTCGCTATCACGTGCCTTCAATTAGACCACACTGAAGTAAACATAATTGATAACCACGTTTTGGCGAGCCATGGCACAACCAAGAAGAAGGATAATCAACAGTGAATGCGGGAATTGTCCGAGTTTTACAAGAGTTTGGATTCATCCAAATTTCCCTTGATGAAACGCCATTCAAAAAGGATGATGAGTCTGTTTGGCTCCACATATATATGTGAGCAAACATTTTCACTGATGAATCTAAACAAAAGTTCATTGATTTGCTACATATATCTACTACACGACTCACTCCTGACTTGGTATCAATTCTGAAATTGAAAGCACAACATCACTGTTCACATTAACAGAGTTTATGGTGAGTAAAATATATGTTATGATTTTAAAATGTAGAAAATAATTCCATAATAATACACACACACACACACACACACACACACACACACACACACACACACACACACACACACACACATATATATAGCAGTCATCCCTCCATAGTAAAAAGCTAAATTTTATGTCTGCCAGTTTGTTCACTTGCAGCAACTCTATTGGCATTTACCCGGACGTTAATTCGGACCAATCGAAAAGCAGTTTAGGAAATACGTTCAATAACATTTGGCCAATGAGTGATGTGGATTTTGTCACATGACTGCATTGTGGTTCTTTTCAACTGGTTCGGACCAAAGCAATCAGTGTTGTGTGAAAAGGGCTTTAACTTGTAAGTTTACAATGCAAATCCCATTGGATCCACTTGTTTGGTAAAATAAATCAAGTCTCATAATGTATCTACTAAAAGACAGGATTTACTACTTTACAAACTGTATTGTAATTAGATCATATTTAACATTTGCATATTAGTTAATAATATTACTCTAATAAACAGACTCAATAATGGGATAAATAAATCTGCGGAAAAATCAGATTCCACGTGGGTCTAGTGATATATCATTGCTTGCAATACACCTGTAAAAATGTTCTCATACAATAAAAATTAGTCTTTCTGCAATAACAGTGATATAATCTACAATCTGGAATCTGCCTCCTCCATCTGGAAGTGGTTTAGTCACGACTGTACAGTGCAAGAGAAAATAAAAAATGAATGTAGTACAGTAGCATGTGTGCGATACAGTTTGGCATGAGTTTAAGACTGTTTACAATGAGATGTACTGACTTTTACTCCAATATTACTTCATAATATCAATCTAGAGTTTGTCAGTAAATCAGTAAATGAGGAAGAAATCATACAAATTTGATAATATTTTATGTGTATTATACCTAAAATGGTTTGAAGAACACAGATTGATCATATATGGCATCAATCATACATTTATTGTCTTCATGACTGATGAGTTTAAGTGTTTTATCTTCTTTTCCTTTAGCTACAGCGATGGCTGAATGTCTTCTGTGCTGCATATGTTAAGCTCACATTTTTTGGTTCTAAAAATAGTAAAGATAATAATCCTAGATCTAGAGATACAGCACTTTTTTCATCTGTACATATGAATTATCATCATTAATATCAGTATCACAATGTGAAGTTTATTTATAAACTAATTTCGAGAGGATCACGTGTTTATGATTGCCTTCGGCTGGTTCTGCATTATTAAATAGCCTGAGTTCTATATCACAGCCATCTTCGTTTTGAAGAATCCCCCCTTCCACCCCTACTCCTCCTCCTTACCTAGATGGGTGGCCCAGTGGTTAGCACTGTTGCCTCACAGCAAGAACGTCACTCGCTCTAGTCTTTACCAAGCCAGCCAACATTTCTGTGTGGTGTTTACACGTTTTCACTGTGCTCACGTTGGTTTGCCCGGGTTCCCCGGTTTCCTCCCGCCGTCCAAAAACATGCAACTTAAGTTAATTGACTAATACAAATCGGTTCCATAGAAATGCTAATAGTAAGTAGTTATCTCTTAAGAGCAATCACTATCTGTTCATTAGCTACTACAGCAGGGGAGTTCTCGAGGTCTACCTGAGCTCAAACTCCCCTTTCGCCTTGCAAATGGTAGGGAGCCCCGGGCTTGAGGATCTTATGAGCTCAGGGCTCTCTCCAGGGACAGCATGCCAAACAAGCTTTATAATAATCAATCAACAATCATGAGCTAAGTGTGAACTCTTGAAAAATACCAGAAAATAATGGGATGACTACAATAAAAGCATTAAAAATATGTATTACACTGTATTACAAACAATGTCTGCAGATTTTGTCTAACTCTGTATGTCACCCATCTCTAACACACACACATACACACACACACACCAGTCATGTTGTCATACAGTCTCTGCTGAGCTCCAGGCCAGCCTGTCTGTGCAACAGGCAATCTTTGGTTCAGCAATCGCGACTTTACCACAGAATGAGCCGTAAAAACCGCACTCGTCCCATGAATCATGCTGAATCTGGTTTTATTTCTTGGAATTGAAATGTTTCTGCTCTTCCCATGATCTTCAACTGGTGTTTTGACTATATTTAAACGACAATAGCACTGCTTCATCATCTTTGGGTCGTTTGCCATCAACGTTTAAAGAGATTTTTCACATAGGAGTTAAAATTGTCATCCTTTACTCAGCCTTAAGTCATTCCGAGCACGTGATTTGCTTTCTGTTGTGAAAGAGACTGAACGTTTACTGAAGTGTGAGTGAATGGCGATGTCAGGTCCAAAAAAAAACACCATAAAAGCATGATAAAAGTAGTCCATCTGACTCAAGTGCACTATTTTAAGGGTTATGTTAAGTCATACTGTGGATTAAACTTAAATTTACGTCATCTGATACATTTGCCTTATATATACCGATGAGTTTTTTTATGTTCTTTTCTAAGCGATTAGTCATTATTAGTCTTTTGTTCAGGCTTAATGCCATGAATTTGTAAGTAATTTTTTTCATTTCATAAATTAAGTAGGACTAAACAAGGAACGAACTATTCGATTTCATAATTAATTATTAAAGTATAACATTAAAACAAGTATAGACATTAATAAGACGTGGTCGTGGAAGCGAATTTTTAATTCGAGCTATGTTCAGAGCTCTGTAATTTAAAATAGACTGTCCGTCAGTTAAACTATAGTATAAGATAACTCACACAGCTGTCTAAATAAATGGGCCATAAAATACACAGTTGATCACTTAGGCCTATTCAAATATTGTTTAGAAACTGTCCTTAAAGAATAAAGCACAAGAAAGAATGCCGCTTTGAAACAGAAACTTATTTTATTGACGTGCTTTAATTTTAGACAATTATTTAAGATGTTTTAGTTATAAAAAATTTGGGTTAACCTGCTAGAGAAATTTCATATTGCAGTGGCGTCTGAGTGGTATTGGTTTACGCAGCTGCAAGAAATTGAAGCCGTTTATAAAATATAAATTTCAGGTGTTGATTAAAACAAAAACTCCTTTTAATAGGAAAGTATTCCTTATGTTGTGTCTTTTATTTAGAACATGACCTAAATCAGCCTTTAGGCTGGATAGACAGGCTCGCTCCTGTTGGTGTCGTCAGTCTGGTAATCCGTGCTTGCATGTGTTTTGAACCAGGCGTGCAATACCTAGTTCAACCACTGGGTGTCAAACTGAAATTCTGCACTTTTAAAGCTATGGTCATTTTAACGTGAATATTTAGATATACTAAATAGGCAAACAAGTCAGTGATTTTACAAAGTCAAATTAAAGAATGCAAGTTTAGCATCTCTGTCTAATAAGTCATACGTTCTGGGACGTAAAGAACCAATAATCATTTGCTGGTAATGTTCAACAGCACTTGCACAGAGCTTTTTAAGTGTTTAAAATGGCACAAACACCAGTGAATTGACAACCAAACTAAAAACAATAAATACAATTTCTTTGTTCATTTAAAATCTGTCCTCCCCTAAATTTAGCATCTGAAGGACAAACTTGTACAAATGCATATTAAGTGAGATCAGCTGCAAAAAAGATCACGCGTGTGTTCATCACTAATTTCACTCAAAACATTTGTCCAGAGACTAAAGAAAGACAGACTGTCCTTTAAACCAGATTCATTCCGTCTGCTGATCTAAGACCGGCTCGATGATCTGTGACAGCGTTTGTTTTTCATTTTTATATTTTATATCTGTTCATATTTAAGAAATAAAGTCACCCATTAGAGAATTCTGCTTATACCTACACTCATCCCAAATATCTTATTCTGCTGTTAACGTTTAATATGACTGTAAACAAATGCTTCATACGAGCTCTAAAAATCACAAAAGTACATTTCAAGCATTTCAAGTCTTCTGAAAGAACAGAACGACATGCATTTGATATTGACTGATGATCTCATTCTCGTAAATCTCATGTTCAAATCCTGACAGTGGTTTATTTATTTATTTATTGTTTGTTTGTTTGTTGTTAATGCCAAGAGGGTTTATGCTATACCTATAAAATGTGAGCTGATTGGTTTAAAAAGCTCTTTCCATCTCGAAATGCTCTTTAAAATGTAATATGCCAAAAATTTTAATTTTTAATCATTATTATTTATTTATTCCTTCCCCGCCATTGATAAGAAAACTTTCTTCATGAAACCGACCTGCGTTTAAGAGGGTGTAAAACATGAACACAGAAGGATAGAATGAAATGCTTGTTTTTTTAATAATTATTAAAGCAGATTGTCAGATTTAGGTGAAAATCACCAAGAATACTGGCAGTGGCTGGCAAAAAAAAATGCTGACAAGGAAAGAGTTAATAAGATCAGTACAGTGGTCCCTTGCCATTACGCTGTTCTCCTTTCGTGGTCTCAGATTTTTATTTTTTTTTGTTTGTTTGTTTTTTGCGCAGTTTGACACCCTTTTTAAAAAACACATTGTGTTCTGCATCCTGATTAGTGCATTGTGTTTGTGCATCTGATTGGCTGTAGACCACTGTCAATCAATCATCTCCATGCCGCGTCTCCTGTACAGTACAGAATGCTTTCAGCTTGCCAAATTTACATAAATCTTCAATCGCTAGCAGTGTGACTCTGAAGTGCTGTAGTTCATCCAAAAAATTTGTTTTATATAAATCTGTCATCATTCACGAACTCTTAACTTGTTCCAAAACTGTTTTTTTAATTGTTGAAGACGAAAGAAGATATTTTGAAGAATGTTGGAAACCTGTAACTTTTACAGTAGTTGCTTTCCTTCTATGGAATTCAGTGGTTACAGACTTTCAACATTCTTTAAAATATCTTCTTTGTTCAATGATAAAAAATATATATGTTTAAATTGCTGAAGATATTTTGAAGAATGTTGGAATCCTGTAATCCTGTAATTATCTTCTTCTGTGTTCAGTGATTAAAAAATATATTTTTTAAAATTGTTAAATACAAAAGAAGATATTTTGAAGGATGTTGGAAAACTAACTATAGACTTTCATAGTAGTGGTTTTCCTTCTATGGAATTCAGTAGTTACAGATTTTCAACATTCTTCAAAATATCTTCTTTTGTGTTCAACAATTAAATATATATATATTAGCATTGAACACAGAAGACGATATTTTGAAGAATGTTAGAAACCTGTAACCATTGACTTTCATATTAGTTGTTTTCTATGGAAGTCAATGGTTACACATTTCCAACATTCTTCAAAATATCTTATTTTGCATTCAACAATAAAATATATATGTTTTTTTTATCATTGAACACAGAAGAAGACATTTTGAGGAATGATGGGAACTTGTAACCATTAACTTCCATAGTAGTTTTTTTTTTCCTTCTATTGAAGTCAATAGTTACAGATTTCCAATATTCTTCAAAATATCTTTTTTTGTGTTCAACAATGTAAAAAAAATGTGATTTCGATCACAGAAGAAAATATTTTGAAGAATGTTGGAAATCTGTGACTTGAGCTCAAGTCAAGGTTGAGTAAACGATGACATCATTTTCATTTTTAGAATAAATGATTAAATAATGACTAAACTCTGTCTTTCAGTGCTCATTCTTAGTTTCTTTTTTTGTGTTTTTTCCACAGGTCGGTGGTGATGCCGATAGCGAATGAGTTTTCTCCAGACGTGGTGCTGGTTTCCTCAGGCTTCGACGCTGTGGAGGGGCATCCGCCACCTCTGGGAGGATACAAGCTCACGGCCAAATGTGAGTGTTGTGCTTTTCCCTGTGCATAGAGAGATTCTCGTGGGATGAAAAGATGAGTCACTGACGCAGAAGTCAGCCTTTGTCCCACTCCTCTTTCTCTCTGGCTCATTTCTCATGTCTTTAAAGCTTTCATTTCAGTTAAATTTATCATGTGCTAATGCCACAAAAACAAGAGACCACGCTCTTGTGTGCACAGTCTAATCCCCAAAGGGAGGGATTGTACCAGTCATCCTTTCTCATACTTCCAGATCCCTAATGTTTTTCCTTTTTTTTTTCGTTCCCATGTGTGCGTAATATCAAGATGGCATTCCAGGCTTGTTTCTAAATCAAACATTTAATGATTGTACAGCGCTTGTTGTCCAAAAAGACTGCTTTTATCCTGTTAGAGGGATCATAAGGCCGGCTCTTATAGATTACATCTCTTTGCTGAAAGCTGTCCATATGTCAGTGCTGGAGCGTAAAGTAGAAACACTGCTCACTAGCCCAGAGACTAAAGAAAGGCAGGTTGTCCTTTATTTTAAATCTTTTAAATCAGATTGATTCCATCTGCTGATCTAAGAACCGCTCAATGAGCTGTGACAACCCTTGTTTTTTTCATTTATCCGCTCATCTTTAAGGAATAAGTCATCCATTAAACAATTGTGCCATTATTTACTCGCCCTCATGTTGTTCCAAACGTTTTATTACATTTTTTTAATGTTTAATATGACATTTCATAGTTACCGAAAAGCTTTATGTAAGTTCTAAAAAGGCAAAAACAAAAATAGGCAGTGTTTTTGTGCATGTCAGGACTCTCAAGATAATGCAGAATAATGCATTTGTATTTTTTCAAGCAACATATATTACATTTACATTATATTTAATGCATATATTTAAAAAAAAACAGACCAACTAAACAAAAACGAGACTTTGGGCTCTATTTTAAAGATCTAGGTGCAAAAGTCTAAAGCTAATGGCGCAAAATAATTCAGGCCATGTCCGAATCCACTTACAGTATGCTATTTTTAGGACGAAAAAATACAGTCTGTGCCCCAGCGCATGGTCTAACAGGGTTGGGCTTATTCTCTTAGTGAGGTAAGGTTGTGTTTTGAGTATAACATGCATTAAACCAATCAGAATCTCATCTCCCATTCCCTTTAGGAGTCAGTTGTGTCGTGTTTACATAGCGGACTTCGTAAGCAAAAAAACGGAATAAAAAAACTGAAAGCTTCACTAGTGAGAAAACAGTTAAACAGACCATCTGCAGCGCGAGGATAAAGATTGAGCCTCCTCCATTCAGCCTCTTTACTTTCTCTTTACTTTTACTCTTTACTCCTTTACTTTCATGGACAAGGAAACAGTGTTGTACGCACTCCACTGAAGACATCCATTAGCCTACATATTTAATTTAGCTTAAGCGCAAAGATTTGTTTCAACACTATTTTTGAATTCAGTTCTAATTTCCAGCAAATAAATAAATTAACAATAATAATAAAGTGTGGTCAAAAAACTTTATTATGTTCAAACACACGTCCTACTCTTATGCCCCATATGGTGATGTATACGTCTCCAAAACCCGACAGGTGGAGAAATCTAAAGTTGATTTTATTAAAACAAATATAAATATGCAAATAATAAATAATACTGATAATAATAACAATACTAACATTATACAAATGCAAATTATTATAAACTGAAAAAAGCACCCCGAGATGAAGAAGGCATGGAGGTAGTGGTTTTATATTTATGTAGAAAATAATAATTTTTGAAACATTTTAATCCTTTAATTTTTTTTTTCATATGTAAAGATATTTGTGTATTGCTGTACATACTGTGTGTATTAAGCCATATGTACGCGTTTGGCCTAGTGCCTTAGTGTCCCACCAGTGGCGATCCATATCGCACTGCGACGAGTCTGATATTGCGTTTATACAACTGTTTAATGGTATAATCATGTATTTAAAAAAGAAAATCAAACACAGAGAGTCTAAAAATCCTTTTGTAAGAGGAACTACTTTCTTCTGCCATTCATTCACTGGTTCAGAACAGCAGAAACAGTTGTTACTTCATAAACATCACTTTAGAGCTAGTATTTGAATGATTCTCTAGCGTAATGTCTGTCTAAATTGATGACAAAACAGGTGATTTTTGCTCTCATTTTAAAAATATAAGGCTGAACGCGTGAAGAGCCATCAGTCTACAGAGATTTTACAGTATTTCTCTGTTGCAATCGGGAGATCACAATAATTAAGTCTGAAAAAGCCAAAGCAAAGCAAACACTACCAGATAACTAAGGTATAAATACAGCAATACAACATACAAAAGAGAGAGATCAACTCAGAAACTCACTTACCTGTTTAATAATGATTTGATCAACTGTAGTTTGAAATTATGCTTGGTTTTTCTCCCCTAAGGACTTATTATGCATCTCTGTCGCCATCTTATGGTGGAACGTCAGCTGTCTTTGGTCTGCTCAGTATGACAGGCTGATAATATAATTTCGGAGATCTCCGAAATTATAAATGTTAGGCACTGTCCTTATAAATAAACTGCATAGTTGCAATCTAAACAACTACATTCTCACCCAAAAAAGCCTCAAAAGTACATTATGTTGTCCAACAGCTGCAATATTTGTCAAACTGCAGTGAGTCTATTGATCTGCTGTCACTCTATGTGGGTGGAGTAATACACAAGGGTGAAGAAGCTGGACGAGTGCTGATATTGCAGAATATCACTCGGCTATCAGCCAATCAAAAAATCGATAACCAGACAGAACTGTTGTTTGTATATATACTGTGTGTATGTACATTTAATAAATCAATATCAGCCAAACTGCAGTGATCTAGTTGAGTTATGAGCTTCAAGACAGAAATTTAAGCTGGAGCCTTGTTAAGATTTATACACAAGAAACTTTTAGCTCTAGATAGTAGATACAGTATGTGCACAATAATGCACAGGAAAGCCTCTACACAAACGTTCTTCAAATCTGTTCTCCCTTTTTGTTCCCGTAAAAGTTTGGAATGAAATGAAGCATATATTTTTTTCTTTTTTCCATGTTGGAAATTGTATTTCTTTAAGAAAGATATGCACAAGCACATTATGCACATAATTAGGCATGTCTCTGGTGCAATTTGTGTTGCATTTAATACATTGAGCCAAGTGTGTATCAGGTTCTCCGTGGTTGAATTGGGCTGGACGCTAGACGTGCTGAAGAGCGTCCCCGTTGGACCGTATCGTGCCAGCGAAGAATTAAAACGAAGTAAAATCATCCGCGACAGCCTTAAATATGAATCTTTGGGAAAGGGAGGTGTAGTCAAATGCATATATTCAAACAAAGATCAAAAGAGCCCTGAGCAAAATGCTAAGCCACATTTATTAAAATTAAACCTGCCTCATATTACGCCTTTAGGCCCAGTAAATCCAGAGTGCCGTCTTTTTAACAGAGAGAATATGATGTAATACTGTCTTTTCCCCCCTCATCTCTGTCATTTATTCATCTCCTCATCTCTGGTTCCTTTGATCAAATGCCATCCACCGGTTTCTGAAAACACTGTGTAACCCTCGCTTGTGTTTCCCGTCTCCCCCTTTGGCAGGTTTTGGCTATCTGACCAAGCAGCTGATGGGACTGGCCGGCGGCCGGCTGGTGCTGGCGCTGGAGGGGGGTCATGACCTCACCGCCATTTGCGATGCCTCTGAAGCATGTGTTTCTGCTTTGCTTGGAAACGAGGTAAGAGCTGACTGGAGATCAGGCGGCGGGGGTGACTCAGGGATGGACAGGGCTTTATGAATGGAGGAAAAGATGAAGGGATAGAGTGATGACTTCCTCCAGGGTTTAGTAGTATGGATATTTTTTTTTCTGTTGGCCTGGGAATGCAGATTTTATTTAATATACTCTAATTATTAAAAGCAGGATGTCATTTTTGGAGATCTAATAGCATTGAGCACAATTTGAAAAATGTAAACTTTTTATAGCAGTGTTATTGTAAGTCAGGTTTCATCCTAACGTGATGCAAATCTTTGCACAGTTTAAAAAAAGAAAAAATCCCGAATATGAACTAGACTAAAAAGTTTGTTGAGGTGAACTTTAGGCTTGCTTGAGAAAACTTAGACTGAAAGGTTTTTTTAAGTAGTTTTAAGCAGTTTTAAGATTAACGTAGCTAAAAGTTTAAAAGTACTTTTAAGTAGCTCTAACTTTTAAGAAGCTTAAAGTGGAAAAGTAGTTTAAAGTTTAATGTAGCTTGAAGTTTAACATAATTTTTAAGTTTAAAGTAGCTTAAAGTTTAAGATCAGTTTTAAGTTAAAAGTGGCTTAAAATTTAAAAAAAGTTTTAAGTAGCTTAAAGTTTGACAGCTTTTTAAAGTTTAAAGTAGCTTAAAGTTTAAAAGTAGTTAAGCAGTTATAAGTGTTAAAAAGCTTAAAGTTTAAAAGTTGTTTTAAGTTTAAAGTAGCTTTAATGTTAAAAGCAGTTTTAAGTTTAAAGCAGCTTAAAGTTTGAAAGTAGTTTTAAGTAGTTATAAGTGTTAAGAAGCTTAAAGTTTAAAAGTAGTTTTAAGTTTAAAGTAGCCTAAATGTTAAAAGCAGTTTAAAGTGGCTTAAAGTTTAAAAGTAGTTTTAAGTAGCTCTAACTTTTACGAAGCTTAAAGTGGAAAAGTAGTTTAAAGTTTAATGTAGCTTAAAGTTTAACCGAATTTTTAAGTTTAAAGTAGCTTAAAATTAAAAAGCAATTTTAAGTTTAAAGTGGCTTAAAGTTTAAAAGTAGTTTTAAGTAGCTTAAATTTTGACAGCTTTTTAAAGTTTAAAGTAGCTTTAGGCTAAAAGTAGTTTTAAGTAGCTTAAAGTTTGACAGCTTTTTAAAGTTTAAAGTAGCTTAAAGTTTAAAAGTAGTTTTAAGTAGCTTAAAGTTTGACAGCTTTTTAAAGTTTAAAGTAGCTTAAAGTTTAAAAGTAGTTTTAAGTAGCTTAAAGTTTGACAGCTTTTTAAAGTTTAAAGTAGCTTAAAGTTTAAAAGTAGTTTTAAGTAGCTTAAAGTTTGACAGCTTTTTAAAGTTTAAAATAGCTTTAGGTTAAAAGTAGTTTCGAGTAGCTTAAAGTTTGACAGCTTTTTAAAGTAGCTTAAAGTTTAAAAGTAGTTTTAAGTAGCTTAAAGTTTGACAGCATTTTTGAATTTTAAAGTAGCTTAAAGTTTAAAAGTAGTTTTAAGTAGTTATGTGTTAAGAAGCTTAAAGTTTAATAGTAGCTTTAAGAAACTTAAAGTTGCTTCAAGTTTTAAAATTGTTTAAAGTAGCTTAAATGTTTAAAGTAGCTTAAATGTTGAAAGCAGTTTTAAGTTTAAATTGGCTTAAAGTTTAAAAGTACTTTTAAGTAGTTCTAACTTTTAAGAAGCTTAAAGTGGAAAAGTAGTTTAAAGTTTAATGTAGCTTAAAGTTTAAAAGAATTTTTAAGTTTAAAGTGGCTTAAAGTTTAAAAGTAGTTTTGAGTTGTTTTAAGTTTTAAGAAGCTTAAAGTTTAACAGAATCTTAAAGTTTTAAGCAGCTTAAAGTTTAACATTTAAATGTTTCTATCCAGTTTTTAAAGTGGCTGCCGGTAGTACTAGTAACCTAGCAACCAACAATAAACAAGGCAGCTAGTTGGTCACATAAGTGTAATTTTCAGACTGTTTATTCAGCAAAAGCATTTTTATTTTCCATTTATACTTTTTCATCCAAAAATAACCCTCCAAAACCACCTCTATCAACATTTTTGTGAATTAACAGATTATTTCATTTTCCATTTCATCACTTGTTTTTCATGCAATACTTTAAAATGCACATTAACATGGCGTGATGGATTAAAGATGTAATCTAAAGATTAAATATTATAAAGTAGTTAGAAGTCAAATTTTGTGTGCATTTAAATTAGTGCTGCACGATTAATCGTATCGCAATCGCAATCGCGATGTCAGCCTATGCGATTACATTACAGCGAATCTTGCGATTATATTAAATAAACGAATGCATTCGTGGACGTAACAAGAAAGAAAATGCACCACCATTTTTGTAGTTTCCTTTTAATACGATTACAATGTAACGCAATTAAAAAAGAACTACATGACCCAGAAGCCATCATGACTGAGTGTGTATGTGTCTGAGTATCACGTGCTGATAATCGCGACCGAGCTAGAGCAAACACGGTGACACGGTTTGTCTCCTTCAAAAACAGCTTGGACATCGCGTGATGTTCTGAACGTGTATAATATGTTTGCGGCAGATAGACGCGAGTCGCTTTCTGTATGTTCTAAACCAAAAGGTTCAGTTAAAGCGAAACGACCACGATGTGGCGCTTTGCTTTTCGTGCCCGTCGCCTGGCAACAGACGTACACAAAACATCGGCTTGATGACGTAAACGTATCAGCCAAACACCTTTTCGTCCATCAAGCGAAATTGTCGTCGTGTGTTAAGTCTCCTGTAACCAACAAAATTGCTCACAACCGTCATCATAGGTTCAGTGTTTTCATTCAAAGTAAATTATTGAATTAAATTGAAACTAGAAGAATGATTGTATGCATGTATGGTGGTGAGTGACGAGAAATATCTGCTGTTAACCTTTCCATGTGCCCAACGTTCTCTATAAAACCAGAAACATGCTGAATGTTTTCATGTAGGATGCATATAATGCATATGGCCACGTTTTAAATTAAATCAAATAAGCAGAACCAAAAGTTGTATGTATGTGTGTGTGTATATATATATATAACCGACAAAATATGATATGTTTAAATAGTGCATGCTGCATTTCTCTCTCATAAACAATAATACAAAGCCATACATATAAAATATTGTTATATTTCATTTAACAATTGCAAGAAATATGAAATATGGAATATGAAAATAAGTTTACAAAAATGCAGATATTTATTTTGTAAAAATAATTTATTTTGAAACCATTTCAAGTTGAACAAACACACTTCAGCATTATTACTAATCTGTGTGTGCAATTTTCTTAAAAAGCCATTAAATTGACTTACAATACCATTTATAATCGAAATCGCATATCGCAATATTGCCCTCAATAATCGCAATATGACAATTTTCCCAAATCGTGCAGCCCTAATTTAAATTTCACTCAGTTTTGGAAGTTTTGATGTGTTTTGTAATTCTTAGAATAAAAACAAAAGGTAATTGGGTCAGTCTGCATCGTCTTAACCACAGGTCCCTAGCTTGAAGTTCAATGATTGATCTGATAGAAGCAAACAAGAGTCATTTTTAGTTTTTAACAAAATTTGTAAGAATTTTTTTTTTCATGATAGGTTGTTGTTGTTGTTTTTTTATACAAGTACGTATATCTTTAGGGTTAGAATGCAAGTTAGGTTTGTGGTTAGTTGAGTGTAATTATGCATAATTATAATTATAATATAATTACAATAGTAAGTACTTGGAACATATAACAAAGATACCTTAAGTTAAAGTGTTACCACATCTTACATTACAAAAGTATATTTTCGTTTTTAAGCATTCCTGTGCGGCCCATACTGGATTTTACACCTTGATTTTTGTTTTTTTTAATACAGTGTGTCAAATTTCAAACCATTTGAGTTGATAATGTAATCTTGAAGACCATTATGTGACATTTCGGCGTATGAAAATAACTAATAATGAAAATTTGAAGTGTCGTTTCTATCTACTAAACTGTACCTCAGTCTCTGTTTTCTCTTGGCTCGTCTTTCCTCCACCCACCCATGTTTTGTGTAGGGTGTCACAGACGGGATGTTTGTCACAGGGTGTGTGTTTATAGCAGCACTCCCTTCATGCTGGCCCGACACCAAAGTTCAGCCGTCACACTCGTAGTCCAGTCTGAGGGTGGAGGGAGTAAAAGAATAGTGAACGCTTCACTTATTTATTGACTCGTCTGTGTGTTTCAGGAAGAGGCATTTCTTTAATGTCCCCATCTCTCATTTTCACTGCTGTTCTTTCCATTCATCTTCTTCATTCAGGACCTCTCCTTACTCCGTCTAAATCAAATGTGCTCTCGTTGTGGCTCTGCCTTTACCGTATCGTAAATCTAAGTGAACCTCGTAAGTGAACGTTTTGGAAGATTCTACATGGACAATAACATCAGCTAAAGATGCAATACTGTAATGGGAATAATACATGGCACAATCAAATAACCTGATTTACCATTTCTTAGATATTTTGTATTTTCTTTCTCTCCCAAGAGTCATTTTCCTTTTAGCAAATACACTCACCGGCCACTTTATTAGGTACACCTGTCTAACTGCTCGTTAACGCAAATTTCTAATCAGCCAATCACATGGCAGCAACTCAGTGCATGTAGACATGGTACAGCATGATCTGCTGCAGTTCAAACTGAGCATCAGAATAGGGATGAAAGATTATTTAAGTGACTTCATGCGCACCACATGCGAGTTGCTATGGTAACTATAAACGTTTGGGAAAAGCGCATTTATTTCGAACTGTGATCAAAACTGACTGGAACTACCTGTGCGTTTCAGCGAAAATAATGCACACCCTCCAGCCAATCAGAATCAAGAATTTCAAAAGACCATGGAATAAGTGACTTTGAACGTGGCATGGTTGTTTGTGCCAGAACGGCTGGTCTGAGTATTTCAGAAACTGCTGATCTACTGGGATTTTCACGCACAACCATCTCTAGGGCAATTTCCAGTGAGCGGCAGTTCTGTGGGCGCAAATGCATTGTTGATGCCAGAGGTCAGAAGTGAATGGCCAGACTGGTTCCAGCTGATAGAAAGACAACAGTAACTCAAATAACCACTCGTTACAACCTGCAGAAGAGCATCTCTGAATGCACAAAACATCCAACCTTGAGGCAGATGGGCTACAGTAGCAGAAGACCACACAAGGTGCCACTCCTGTTATGTAAGTTCAGGAAAATGAAGCTACAGTTCACACAGTCTCACCAAAATTGGACAATAGAAGATTGGAAAAATGTTGCCTGGTCTAATGAGTCTCGATGACAACCAGTTCACTGTACTCAAATGGCCTCCACAGTCACCAGAACTCAATCCAGTAGAGGACCTTTGGGATGTGATACAATGGGAGATTTGCATCATGGATTTGGAGCCAACAAATCTGCAGCAACTGTGTGATGCTATCATGTCAGTATGGACCAAAAGCTCTGAGGAATATTTCTAGTACCTTGTTCAATTTATGCCACAAATGATTAAAGCAGTTCTGAGTGGAACAGGGGGTCCAACCCAGTCTTAGTAAGTTGTACCTAATAAAGTGGCCAGTGAATTTTTACAGTATTATCATACTGTAGATACAGTTGAAGTCAAAAATTATTAGCCCTCCTCCTCCCTTCTTTCTCAAATATTTCTCAAATGATGTTTAACAAAGCATGGAATTTTTCACAGTATTTCCTATATTATTTTTCTTCCCAAGAAAGTCTAATTTGTTTTTTTTCGGCTAGAATAAAAGCAGTTTTTAATTTTTGAAAAACCATTATAAGGTCAATATTATTAGCCCCCTTAAGAAATATTTATTTTCCATTGTCTACAGAATAAACCACCATTATACAAGGACTTGCCTAATTACCCTAACCTGCCTAGTTAAGGTAATTAACCTAGTTAAGCCTTTAAATGTTACTTTAAGCTGAATACTAGTATCTTAAAAAAATTACTAAAATGTACTGACATTATTCATTCATTCATTCATTTTCGTTTCGGCTCCTTTATTAATCAGTTCCTTTATTAATCTGGGGTCGCCACAGCGGAATGAACCACCAACTTATCCAGCATATGTTTTACGCAGCGGATGACCTTCCAGCTGCAACCCATCACTGGGAAACACCCATACATTCTCATTCACACACATACACTACGGGCAATTTAGCTTACCCAATTCACCTGTACCGCATGTCTTTGGACTTGTGTGGGGAAACCGGAGCACCCGGAGGAAACACACACGATCGCAGGGAGAACATGCAAACTCCACACAGAAATACCAACTGACCCAGCCGAGGCTCGAACCAGCGACCTTTTTGCTGTGAGGTGACAGCGCTACCCACTGCACCACTGTGTTGCCTTTACTGTCGTCATGGCAAAGATAAAATAAATCAGTTATTAGAAATGAGTTATTAAAACTATTGTGTTTAGAAAGGTGTTGAAAATAAATCTTCTCTCCGTTAAACAGAAATTGGGGGGAAATATACAGGGGTCTAATAATTTAGGAGGGCTAATAATTCTTGCTTTAACTGTAAATTGAGTGTTGGTGTAGTACAGAACACCTGTTCTCCCATGAGCCTCTGCTTCAAACAGAGTGTGGAGAGTTCAGACTGGAGCCACATCAACTTCACCTCCACTTCAGTGCAATGATAAAACACCTGCTTCCTGCCAAAGCTGAGTGCAGGCCGAGCTCTCATTTCCTAATGTCTGCTGTCTGGATGGAGCTGCTCTACTCGGGGCATCAGTGATGTCCTGCATGGGTCTGCAAGGGAATGAGGCCCACAAAAAACAATCATGTTACTGAAACAGTGCCTAGTTTTGATAGGTGGCCAAAAGTCGGAGATGAAATAATGAGTAGACTGGACAACTACTGCACATCTTTACAAAATGTCTTGGAAATGGAATGCATTATTATTTTGAATTATCATATACAAAAAAATAATAATCATAAAGGTCCATTAAAAATTAAAATTTGTTTTGTTTGTTTGTTTGTTTGTTTGTTTCAGCATGTCTAGTAGCCAGTGTGCTCCAAAACAGTGATAAAATTTGCATTCAGTAGAATTAAAACCGATCGGCATTGTACATTGTTTCGCAAATGTAAATATTGAGTTTAAAATATTTTGTTGTTTATTTAGCAGATGCTTTGATCCAAAGTGACCTACAATTGAGGATAATAAAAGCACTTCAGTCAAAAGAAAAGCCAAAATATACAACTGCAGTTACAAGTTCACAAGTTTCAGCAGCGCATCGTTTTTGTTTTTTTATTTTATTTATTTATTTTTTTAATAGACACACATGCTAGACAAACGGATAAATAAATAGTGACTGCTATTGTTGGATGTTTAAGTTTGGTATTGAGGTGATGTATAAACATATACACATGAAGATCACCTATATGATATACAGTATGTCACAAAAGTGAGTACACCCCTCACATTTCTGCAAATATTTATTTATATCTTTTTATAGGACAACACTGCAGAAATGACTCTTTGACACAATGAAAAGGAGTCAGTATAAAGTTTGTTTAGCAGTGTAAATTTAGTGTCCCCTCAAAAAAACTAAAAATACAGCCAATAATAGCTGAACCCCTGGCAACAAAAGTGAGTACACCCCTTAGAAAAAAATTGAAAAGTTAATATTTTGTGTGGCCACCATCATTTTCCAGCATGGCTTTAATTCTCTTGGACATGGAGTTGACCAGAGCTTCACAGGTTGCCACTGGAATCCTCTTCCACTCCTCTATCACAACATCACCAAGGTGGTGGACATTTGACACCTTGTGCTCCTCCACCTTCCTTTTCAGGATGCCGCAGAGGTGTTTTAAAGGGTTTAGGCCTGGAGACATGCTTGACCAGTCCATCACCTTTACCCTGAGCCCCTTTAGCAAGCCAGTGAGGTGTATTTGGGGTCATTATCATGCTGAAACACTGCTTTATGACCCTGTTTCCGGAAGAAGTGGATCATGCTCTGCTTTAATATGTCACAGTCCTTGTCAGAACTCATGTTTCCCTCATTGAATTGTAGCTTCCCAATGCCAGCAGCACTGATGCAGTCCCACATGATGACACTCCCACCACCATGTTTAATGATAGACAAGACACACTTGTCTTTGTACTCCTCACCTGGTTGCCACCACACATGCTTGACACTATCTGAACCAAATAGGTTTATCTTGGTCTCATCAGACCACAGGACATGATACCAGTAATCCTGGTCCTTAGTTTGAATGTCTGCTGCAAATTGTTTGCGAGCTTTCTTATGCATCGTCTTTAGAAGAGGCTTCCTTTGAGGACAACCATGCAGACCAATTTGGTGCAGTGTGCGGCGTATGGTCTGAGCACTGACAGGCTGACCCCCCATCCCTTCAATACCTGCAGCAATGCTGAAAGCACTTATCCGTCTGTTTTTCAAAGACAATCTTTGGATGTGACGCTCAGAACGTGCACTCAGCTTCCTTGGCTGACTATGGCGAGGCCTGTTCTGAGAAGAACCTGTCCTCTTAAAGCATTGGCCTTGGCTGCAGCACAGTTTCAGAGTGTTGGCTATCTTCTTATAGCCTAGGTTATCTTTATGCAAAGTAACACTTTGTTTTTTCAGGTCTTCTGAGAGTTGTTGGTCATGAGGTGCCATGTTGAACTTTCAGTGGCCAGGTTGAGAGAAAAGAAAAGCTTTTATACCAAATTTAACTCACCTGCTATCTGGAAACACCTGAGACAGTGTAAAACTAATGAGTCACACGCCACAGGGGAAGGAAAATGTCTAATTGTGCTCAATTTGTACATTTTCACTTAGGGGTGTACTCACTTTTGTTGCCAGGGGTTCAGATATTATTTGCTGTATTTTTAGTTATTTTGTGGGGACACTAAATTTACACTGCTAAACGAACTTTACACTGACTACTTTTCATTGTGTCAAAGAGTCATTTCTGCAGTGTTGTCCTATGAAAAGATATAAATAAATATTTGCAGAAATGTGAGGGGTGTACTCACTTTTGTGACATACTGTATAACTGCAGGTTAGCTGTGTTTATATATATATATAGCAACTTTACTTTTAAAAGCGTTTAGTTACTATTTAATTAGTTAAAGTTACCAGTAACTAATAAAGCTATGGTAACTAATAACCTTACCATTTCCGAATTGGATTGTACTGCAGTAATGTGCACCTTTTGTAAAGCTGCTATGATACAATGATTATTGTGGAAATGGCTATACAAATAAACTTGAATTGAATTTGATAGGTGTTTACAGTATAGTTATGGTAGGAAAAAGCCATGTTTCTGACCCAAGTGATGTTATGTGAATGAAGAAGTGAAACGGTCTTATGGAACCCCACACATAGAAGGCATATTAACCAAAAACTGCTTCCCGACATGTTCTTGTCACTTTAAAAGACATCACATCATATAATATCAGATTCAGGTGAGCGACAGTCTCTGAAAGCATCCGAGTGTAAAAAGTGTCCATCTGGAGCTGCTTTACTGCCTCATGTGCCGGTGCTCTGTACACTAAGTGTTTTAAAAGCAGGTGAAGAGAAGGAGCCACTGCTATAATGAGTCTCAGGTTTCCTCAGAAAGTGACTCAGATCAGTTCCCTCTGCTGTCTTTCTCTGGTTTAATGTTGTTCGTGACGCCTGCGCTGACATCATTGAGCTCTGAGCTCATGATGGTTGAGCAGATGTTCTTCTCCAATTGTGGTCATTAGCAATTATATGATAAACAGCATCCTAATAGGCTAATTGTTGCCAGTCTGCATGCGCTTGTTCTCTGTGTTTATAAAATAGCTAAAGCAAACATGGAGGCTTTACCTACACAAAAAATGCTGGGTTCCACACAATTTCCTCATGTTGTCCCAACGCAAATTATTTAAGTTAGCGTAATCATTTTTACTAATTTAAGTTCATTGAACATAATACAATTAGGTTGTACCAGAAAAAAAAAACTTAGGAATAGGGTTTTTTCAATACATCGTAAATAAGTTGTTTGAACAAGCAGCAAAAGTGTTATCAGAGTGTTATCAGAGCAAAAGAGTGTATCAGAGCTTGATTTCCATAATCCTCTGATCTGTAAAGGACCGTTTGTAAGGTCACATCAGATTATTAATGTTTTAAAGATAGTTTTGATCAAATGGTATTTACCAGATATAGTTTTAGTCATGCAAGACTTACGGTCTTTGCACACTGAAGTCAGAAATTTTTGTAAGCTTTTCTTTTTTAATATATTCAATCCAAAAAATCCATCACGTACACAAACCTTGCACACTGAGTCCGATGCGTATTAATCCATTACGAAAAACGCAAAACATTTCAGAGTCAGTTCAAGCAGTGATGCTTCTCTCTCTTCTCCAAAGAAAAAAAGAGGAAAATGCTACATATTGTGTTCATCCAATACTAAAAGAAGAGTTCAGCTCATTATCAAAGACAGGGCTCAACAATAAGGACTGCCCGATGGCCCGGGGACAGTGTGAGAGATGCTCGGGACAGAATCGTTACTGGCCTGATCAGGCCAGTGCTGCCTTGTCACTAAATTTTCATTTGCCTGCAACTATTTGTCAATTTTTAAGCATATATAGTCTTAAAATCAAGAAATAGTTTGAGCTTTCAAGTATTTGAATGCTACCTTCTCTGTGAAGTCGTGAATAGCATATTGCTTTTTTGGTTCCTCATATCTGATTGGATGTTGTGAGCACGTTATTTTTTTCCATAACCTGGTAAAAACCAACACAGCAACGAGGCGACAACATGACGGCAACATCAAATTATGAGGCTAAAAGAAAATGCCTGTTTTTTGATGTTTTGCTGTCATTTTTAAGTCAGCCAGGTTTTGTTTTGCAATAAAATACCTGCACATTTTCCTTAGCATTTTTAGAAATTATTTTTGACACATTATTTAAAATATGTGGCTAAGAAATAGCAATAAACGTTTTTTTTTTGGTGGGGCCAGTGAAAAGTTTTGGCAGGGCAAGTAAAAATCTGAACCACTGGTCCAATCGGGCCAAAAAATCCTCAGTGTTGCACCCTGAAAGAGCTGCACTGGATTATCCCCAAATGCAAAGTATATTTCAGGAATTCAGTGGAGTTTTGATACATTGCTTGTGATTCTTCACACGTTTACATATGTAAACTAAAATCCAGAACAGAGACTGGCAGTATTAATAGATGGCGGC
Organism: Danio albolineatus; assembly: GCA_903798035.1. Lineage (NCBI taxonomy): Eukaryota > Metazoa > Chordata > Actinopteri > Cypriniformes > Danionidae > Danio > Danio albolineatus. The sequence goes on along the minus strand of CAIGQQ010003610.1, from coordinate 8,731,482 downwards.
CACACTGACCTATCTGAGCAACAGAATCCAGCATAAAGGGGTTTTCAACTGTCCACCACATTCTGTCTTTATTTTATGCACTGTTTGTCAAAGTTATCTGTGGATCAAGTGACGGCATTTTGTATTTTGCCTTTCGCTTGTACGGTGGCTCTGAACTGTCAAAACACCTCTCAAAGCGCTTTTCCACATGTAAAAAAATGGAAAAAATCAAATCCGGTTCAAATTTTTTGTGTCGGACGAAGGTTTTGGAGGCAGTGTATCAATACGATTCACACAGCGTGAGGTTAAATGTATTGTTTAACATGCGAAAATTATGGATGAAAATTTCGGATTTAGTGTGAAACAACCTTGACACATGCGTTTTTAGTTTGAAGATAAGGACCCTAATCAATGCATGTTTGCCTTTCTGTACGATTTTATTGAACTCTTCTGCTTTTATAGTTTGCAGAAAACTCGTTCACGAAGTAAACTCTATTAAAGAGTTATTCAGTAAAGCTTTTTCTAGAAGTTGAAAGAAGTTTTTGTTATATATTAACGCAAAAAAAAAGTTCAAATTAATGTGCGTTTATTTGTTCGTTCTCAATTGTTTTCTCATGAAAATAGACTGAGATGCCAACGTGACATTACATTAAAAAAAATGAGTCAATGAACAAAAAAACCACTCGACTCAAAGCTGAGGGTGGTTGTCTTCGCTTAGTGCATTTAAAATCCTTTAACGCATAACAAGCCGTTGATGATTTCATGGTCATTTGCTAAGCTAAAGACAAGTTAAAACTAGTTTTTCTCTTTGCAGCACTTTATTTGACCGAAATGTAACCAATTCTGACATTAGATCTCCTAGTACTCACATTGGAACTGCATGTAAATGACATGGGCATATTTAATAGCTCATAGTAGCATTTGTTAGCTACCTCTTTACACATACAGAGCATATTTGCTTGTTGGCTGATCCACATCGGCTCTTTGGTGCAGCACATGTCAGTGTGTCCTCGAGATCAAACAGAGGAATAAAGTTTGTCACTTTAACTATGGTTAATGCTAATGTTTAAGAGAAGCGCATCAAAACTGACTGGAACTACCTGTGCTTTAAACTTAAAGAAATCTTATCGCACACCAATCAGAATCAATCTTTCAGCCAATCAGAATCAAGAATTTCAATAGACGATGAAATAAAAATAAATAATGAAAATAGAATACAGATAGGGATGTTACTTAAAAGGTTGTAGCCTCCTCTTCTTTAAATAATAGATGTTCTATCAACTTTTAAATGGGGTTATTGACCAAAAACCTGAAAACCGCTGTCGTAATGTATCGCAAACGCTATTAGTTTTATTTTCTGCAGTGTAACATGTTCTTTCAGTGTGTTTCCCGGTCCGATTAGGTCCCTCCATGTTTGAAGAACAGCCTCATTCTCAAAGTCAGATTTGCTATTGCTTTGGTTGACAGAAACCATCCTAACAAAAGCTTTTCTTTTACTTGAGAAAAAGAGAGGGAAAGGCAAATAAATCCCTCTGCCATGGTGGCTGTCGGCGACTGGCGTGTTTGATAGCCTGACGTGTGCTGACAACATCTATTAAAGTTTATAGTCTTGTGGCTGATGATGGACAGAGCAGAGACTCCTGAGGGGACGAGTGTTGACCTGCAGTTAGAAAACACAGCGGGGTAGTGTGAATGAATGAGCAGCTGGACACACACACACATAAACCAGCACCGCTGCCCTCTTGTCATGACTGAACGATCGTGTTCATGAGATTGATGAACACCACCGCAGTATCTGACCTGTAGGAAACTCCCGGTTTTCAGTGAGACCACACTAGGCCAGAATCATGGTTTTAATAAGACATTTGGAATAACGCGCTAAATGATCAGTTCAGCTGAGCACTTCATGTAACAAACAAACCAAATAATACTTTTACTACACAACTTATCAAATTCTCACAACCAAAGAAACATTGTAATTAGGATTTTTGTCAAAGGACCAATTTTGGGGTGTAAAATGTGTCTTTTTTTTTTTTTTTTCTCCCTGTTTTAATTATTCATGACTTTTTGGCTTTGTGTTTACATCTTACCATTATATTAGATATATGGACAATAAAAAAAACTTCGCTAATATTGCATCAAAAATTTTGTTTTATACACATGGACCTTTCTGAATCCATTCCCCTTTCATTCTCTCCAACTTCACCTCTTATGTAACGTCGTAAAAATAAAAATGCTCAAAAACTAAATCAAAAATGAGAGAATCATTAATCAAAGAATCATTTTATTTCTGATTTATTGTGTCCTAAAATTACTGATTTTAGGACGTCTTCTCAAGTCTTCCCAAAATATCTGGGGAGTTTTTTAAACTTAAAAAAAAAATTCTTCAGTATTCAGTAGTTTTTCAGTACAGAAATTCTTCAGTAGTTTTTGACTTTAAGTGTTTACGTACATAGAAATCCTATTAAGTCTACTACTACATGAAGGAAAGATTTCTTAAATTCTCTCATTGTATTCTTTCTGTATCCCCTCCCCTGCCAACTTCACCCCCAGTCTAAATACTGTCGTATCGTAATAAAGGCAAAAACAAAAAACAAATGTCCAAATTAAATTCTTAGAAATGCATATTACTAATTAAAAAATAAGTTTTGATATATGTACATAAGAAAATGACAAAATATCTTCATGGAATGATGATTTTTGGCTTACTATTACTATTAATATACCCATCTACTTTAAGACTGGTTTTGTGGTCCAGTGGCTTGTTTATGTGTGTGTAACTTTAATGTTAATGTTTGTACGTACTGTTTTATTAGCCCCTGTTTATTTTTTCCCCAATATCTGTTTAACAAAGATTTTTTTCAACACATTTCTAAACATAATAGTTTTAATAACTCATTTCTAATAACTGATTCGTTTTATCTTTGTCATGATGACAGCACATAATATTCTACTAGATATGATTCAAGATAATAGTATTCAGATTAAAGGGACAATTAAAGGCTTAACTAATTAGGCAAGCCATTGTATAATGATGGTTTGTTCTGTAGTCAATAAAAAAAAAAACAATTGCTAAAGGACGCAAATGATTTTGACCTTAAAATGGTTCTTCAAAAATTAAAAACTTATTTTATTCAAGCCGAAATAAAACAAATAAGACTTTCTACAGAAGAAAAAAAATATAGGAAATACTGTGAGAAATGTCTTGCTCTATTAAACATCATTTGGGAAATATTTGAAAAAATATATAAATAAATCACAGGAGAGCTAATCATTTTACTGAAAGCTTAAATACATGCATAAACAAAGCAGTCCATTAACTGCTTTTCATCTGATAGCGTGAGCGTGAAAGTCTTGTGAATGGTGAGGGTTTTGATACATCCGTATTGGATTAAAATCTCCTCCAATCTTCCTGCCCTCGTCTTATTTGTTTTAATTAAAGCAAAGCTTCAGCTCGGCTAGCAGTACAGACACTCTCTCTCTCGCTCTTTCTCTCGACTGTTTTTTTTTTTGTCTGCACTTGTTCATGGAAATGCTTTCTAAAGGATGAATGACAGGATGCATGCACTTTTCTCAATCCTTAATGCGTGCATATGAAGCGTTTGGCCGTAGACCTTTTATTTTTGCATTGGGGGTGAAAAAATGCAGAGTAGAGCCAAAGGGAAATGGCCTCATTCCACAAGAGGAATGCAGAGTCGCGTTCGGGACGTTTCCTCTGGTCTCTGAGCTGTCGTGAGTTTCAGCTCTTGTTGCCCACGCGACGCACCGCCACAAAGCACAGCATTGTTAGACAGCTGTTAAAGCACAAACACAACACTGCTGTTCATGCATTCACTGCCAGGTAGATAGCATTGGTCCACAGCCGCATCACCCTGCAGCCCAAGACCAGCTACTCATTGCTAAGCAGAGCTGAGCCTGGTCAGTTCCTGGATGGGAGACCACATGGGAAAAATAGGTTGCTGTTGGAAGTGGTTTTAGTGAGGCCAGCAGGGGGGCGCTCAATCTTTGGTCTGTGTGAGTCCTAATGCCCCAGTAAAGTGAAGGGGACACTATACTGTCAGTGAGTGCTGTCTTTTGGGTGAGAGGATGAGGTCCTGACTCTCTGTGGTCATTAATAATCCCATGGCTCCTCTCGTAGAGGTGTAACCCTGGTGTCACCCAAATTTAGCTGTGTGTGGTGAGTGCACTGCCGTCGTTGTCCTGTGGCTGCAGTCTCACCATCCAAGTGGATGCTGCACACTGGTGGCTGTGTGGAGAGACCTTCCCTCATGATTGTGAAGTGCTTTGGGTGGATGTCCATACAGGATAAATGCACTTTATAAATAAATATTGCTTACTTACTTACTTACTAGAGATGTTCTATAAAAATCTCCATGTAGATGCAAATAGGAATTTGTTGCATTGACAGCATGGATCAGTTTTAATATACATTTTTATATGTTTAATATATATATATATATATATATATATATATATATATATATATATATATATATATATATATATATATATAATTCCGGGATTACCACAGGATTACCATTAATAAATACAATTGTATATAAAATAAATCATATCGCAAAGCTTTTACTGGGGCACTGGCGAATTTTACTGGGGTACATGTCCCAGTATTTGGGGTCTAGTGACACCCCTGATACTGATCCCAAACCTTTGACTGGCAGCTTCTGTGCAGTATATAGTAATGTTTTATAAAGTATTGTGAGTTTGTACGAATATTTTATGTTCCTTTTTCATTTTTTAGTTAGACGCAGAATCAGTTAGAATCATTCAGTACAGAGTTCATTCAGTCAAAGGCTTTTTAACCTGACATTTTTTATTATCTTTCTTTAAGTTGGACCCTCTTCCTGAAGACATCCTACAGCAGAGACCGAACGCCAACGCCATTCAATCAATGGAGAAAGTTCTGGAAGTCCAGAGTGAGTAAACACGCACAAACAGCGGATTAAAAAAAGTGTTGCATCCGCCAAATGTTTTCTCAGAAAACATGTTTCTAAAGCTGCTGTTGAGTTTAAATTTTCACCAGATGTCAGTAACAACCAAAGCAACCCATGCATGCAAAGAAAACAGAGTTAATTAGTTTAGAAATTAGGTTAGGTGTAATGAAATGAAATGATAGAGGAAAAAAAAGAATTGAACACATGAAGAAAAGGAGGTGTAAAACAACATGGAAAGCCCAGACAGGAATCTGTAATCTCTCAGTAGCTTTCAGCACCCATGCCCCTTGTGAGTGTAAATTAATACTAACTGCTTCAATCCCAACACCTACATTACCAGATGATGAAGATAAAACCAGAGTGGACATTTCAGCAAGACAATGACCCAAACACAGCCAAGGGAACTCTCTTGGAGACTGGATTCAGAAAAGAAATAAAGCTGCTAGAATGGCCCAGCCAATCACCTGACCTGAATTCAATAGAAAATAAGTACTAAAGATCAGAGTTTGAAGAGACCCACAGAACTGTCGAGATATTAGAGTCTATCGAAGTACTGGAAGAACATCACACCTATGACTCTATTTCCCATACAAGAGGTTGTGTTTTGACTAAAATCTGGGTCAATTCAATGTCAACAGCTCCTTTTTATATATACATATATTTACCAAGAAAAGTCATGCCACGTTCAATACTTATTTTACCTGCTGTATATGATCCATTCGCTGATGCATTAAGTACATCAGGCACCTGTAAAGATTTCTGGAGTAAATTCAACAGTATGTACTAGACCTGACGCTGTTGATTTGACATTTTCATCTGTATAGAGGTAATATTGAGAGTTGAGCTTTGAGTCGTCTTGTGTGCAGGTAAATACTGGCGTTCACTGCAGCGGTCAGTCTCGACTCTGGGTTACTCTCTCCGTGAGGCTCAGAGATGTGAAAATGAAGAGGCAGAGACGGTCACGGCTATGGCCTCGCTGTCTGTGGCCAACAAGCACATGGGGAAGAGGTGAACTTACCAGTTATATTTCAACAGTTATATTTATATTAGAATCAATCAACATTTTCTTGTATTACCAATTATGCTGAAGGGTTAGTTCAATAAAAAAAAAAAACTAAATTTAGTCACACTCAAATGGTTCCACACATTTGAGTTTCTTCATTCTGTTGAACACAAAAGAAGTCATTTTGAACAAGCCAAAAACTGGTAACCATTGACTTCCATAGAATTTGTTTTTCTTACTATGGAAGTCAATGGTTACAGGTTTCCAGCTTTATTTAAAATATCTTCCTTTGGGTTCAACTGATGAAAGGAAGCCAATTGGGTTTGGAACACGTGAAGGGAGAGTAAATGATTATTGAATTTTCAGTTTTGGGAGAAATATCCCTTTAATCAGTAAGGCCCCGTTTACACTGTCAGGACTTGATGCCCAATTCCGATTGGTTGCCTATTTTGTTGCCGGTCCGTTTACACTTTCTTTTAATTGTGACCCATATCTGATTTATGTGTTTGCATTTGCCACACAATTTACAACGTCGTGCATGCATAAAGACAGGTGTTAGCATCTGCGCCACACTAGCCACGATGGAAGAAATTGTCTTGCTTTTAGCTCTGTGAAACATGCAATGTTCGCCCAACCTTAAAATGATTTTGAGGTGACGGAGGAGGGAAAGGGCCGTCATCACAGCTTGCGCCTATGGTTTATATATGGTGTCTCCACTGACTCATCTCCCCACAGAGCAAGAAGGCAGGTAACTTCTGACCACTGACCAATTTCCTCCTCCATCTTTCCTCTGTTGTTGTTTTCTGCGTCGGCATCTCTAAACACGCTCTTCCTTCTACATCTGCAGAGAAATACCACATTTTCATAAGTTTAATGACGTACGAAACAGAATCTGATCTGCCCGTTTACATGATAGTCGTATTGTCACATCTCTGATTTATATCTGATTTATTTCCACATATGACGGAGGCCTGAAACCGATTGCTTAATATCCGAATGCATGTGTTTATTTTGTGTTTACACAGTCATAGAACAGATCCGATCTGTGTTACATATGAGCAAAAAATCGTAATTGGGTCACATTTAAATGGCAGTGTAAACGGGGCCAAATAGATGTCTGAAAAAATAAAAAAATGTGTGGGAAAAAATGTTTGAAAATGAACTAGCTGTGCCCTTCAAGTTAAAATAAATCAAAATCCTATAAATCGATGAATATTTAGAATCAATCAAAATTTTCTTGTATTACTAATCATTTTGAAGGGTTAGTCCACCCAAAAATTGAAATTTACTCACTCTCAAGTGGTCCCAAACCATTGGAAAAAGTTTTAAACAAGCCAAAAACTGCTAACCATTGACTTCCATAGTAGGAAAAACAAATACTTTGGAAGTCAATGGTTACAGGTTTCCAGCTATCTTCAAAATGCCTTTTGATGGTCAAAAAAGGCCAATCAGGTTTGGAATAAGTGAAGGGAGAGTAAATGATGACAGGAGTTTTGGGAAAAATATCCCTTTAATAAGTAATGGGTGTCTGAAAACGGAAATGCACTGGTCATATTCTGAAGGAACCTCTGAAGATGTTCAACGCCTGTGTATTTTTACTCCCCACAGGCCTGAGGAGGAGCCCATGGAAGAGGAGCCTCCATTGTAGAAGATCGGCAGGACTGCTTTGGTGACCCTCCGGGCTCAGAGCCTCTTCCAGGCCTCTGACGTCACTCTACTCTCTCCATCCGTTTCATTTTTAGTCCCACGATGTGCGCACTCGAGCACGGGATCCGAAACGGCCTGAAGAAATCTCCGTGAGTGCGACTCAGCCGTGTTAGTCTGTCTCTGTCCGCGGCCGCTCGTCCAGGGATCGCGTATCCCCCGGTCTGTCCGCTGGGACATTTAACTTTCGAGCAGGACATAGACTCACGTTTCATCGTTAGATGTGAGAGCTGGTGCTTTCGGACATGAAACTTTCTTTGATTTATTCATCACTTTCCAGAGCCACTATGACTGATTTGATTTTGTCGTCTCTCTCTCTTTTATTGTTCGTTTGTCTGTTAATCTTTTATCCGAGAAAAAAAAAAGTGACTCGTTTCATTCGCCATTCTTGCTTCTGACGTTCGTGACCCTCGAGGGTGGACGATGTGATTGGGAGCGACAATTCGAGTTTGTGCCTTTTCAAAAAGAGTTTTTCCACGATGGATCGAGAAGAACATTGCCTTAAACTAGTTACAGGAGGGAAAGACGTTACGCCGCCTCGTTTCTTTTGTTTTTTTATTTCATTTTTTTTCTTGGGGTCAACGAATCAAGACAACCCTCAGCATGTTTACCAGGAACTCCCTGCAGATATCGTCATGTTTTTATGTTCCCTCATTTTTACTGTGCTTGTGTTGGACGTTACATGACTTCAACGAACTTTAAGGTAGTTGCCAGCTATCCAAGGGCAAAAAAAAAAAACAAACGGAGCGCTTCGATTGAATTCTCCAGCACTTACGAGAAGGCAAGCCAATGTAGCGACTCAATTCAACTCTAATGACCAAATACGCACCTCCTCCTTTTTTTTTCCCTTCTCCGACAAAGACGACGACTCTGAAAGGTTAACCAGCATGCAGCTTTCCATCTGCCATCTGTCGTAGTTTAACAGCGCCAACGAGCATGAGTTTGCTGCGAACATATTAGGATAGGGCTGCGATGACCGTGCGTCATACGATTTGTAGTACCAGACAACCTTTCTAGATTTCTCCCCGCCCCTGGTTTTCTGGTTGTACTTTTATATAGCTATGAATGTCTAGTATTCCGGGTTACTTTAAGGGCACTAGCATATATCACTACTAACACTGATACTACTCAACAAGCGGAGAAAAGAGAAAAAAAAGGGCTGGTTACCGATTTTAAAATGTACCACTTTGAGCCTTCAGACGTGCCACCTGGTGAGATTTAGCGCTGGTTTTTATCCTGCCGACGGGCCTGAGCGAGAAGGGCCTTTCACTAGGGGCAGGTGCTACCGTCTTTCGAAAAACACAATCCAGGACGTAGCGGGACCACCAGCTTCCACAATCGTAAAACTTACGCCTCTGAGATGACTGTGATACTCAGACAATCTGCATGGGACATTGACGTAGTTTCAGAGCCGAAGCGGCACATACAACTGTATATATACGCAGTTATGCATGCTGACAGTAGATCATTTGGCTTGACTTTGATTGTACATTGAACTTTACTCGATGAAGAGGCCGTGATTTGTTCGACGACCCTCTCTAGCCTCTCGGCAACTACCTTTTTTCTGTGCGTCATGTTCAATATGAGGCCATTATTCCTTTATATACGCCTGTCACGTACGACTACTCCACTTCTTTTTCTTTTTTTGTTACCTTTCGGGTTATTTACGTGTTCATTTGTCAGTCCTCATGTAGTTGACAAAGTGTTTTTTACATGCTTTAGTTCCTTGTTTTAGAGAGTAACACAACTTTGCGTTCGTTTTGTTTCGTATCCGGTGGGAGGGAGATGCTTTTACTTTGTATACCGATTCCGACAATTGTGTATTTACTACGTTCTGTTCATAGTAGATTTATATGACAAAGATCTATAGATATATTATATATTATAAAGATTGCAGACTCTAGTGATATATTTCAGTATGTGGTCTGGCTTCATCTGAAGGCACTGTTTTTTTTTTTTTTTTTATTGGTTTTTATGCGTTCGCAGTAGCACCGTAAAACTCTTGATCAAATGGATCTTCATGGTTCCAGGCTTCGGGTTGACTGAGCGCTCTTTAAACTCTGATATTGAAGTCCCATGAAAAGCTATTATGGACTGACACTGTACATTTCCATTGGTAACAGTCCGTGACTGAGTAGATGCTGACATCACAGTGACCTGGTACTGTACATCGAAGATGGATTTGGGTTATTTTTACGTATTTTTAAATGCGTTTAAATGATTTCAGCTTGTCAAAGAATGCATTCGGGTCATATTTTGCCCTAAAATTCAAGATGTTTTTTTTCTTTTTATCAAAATAAGATGTGGTTTTCTGTTTGTTTGACCAATAGCAGAAAGGGGGCTTCTGTAAGGATAAGGATTGGAAAGGATAGTTCACCCAAAATATACAGTACTCACTAGGCCTGTCACGATATCTATTTTTTGTTGTACGATATATTGCACCCAAATATATCGCGATAAACGATATTCTTGTAATTTTAAGACCATTTTAGGCCTATATAATTATATATTATATAATGCCAGAATGGCGATGTAATAGCGTCATAACGCAAGTACACTCTTCAAAAGAACACATCATGTTTTATTCTTAGGAATATCTATGTGAAAACGCATATCCAAAACATAATATAATTTTGTTAACATATAATAATAAACGTTACGTATGGACGATTATATATTGCATCATTGAAGTCATGTCCATGTATTGTGCGATAAGTCAATATATTGATTATTGTGACAGGCCTAGTACTCACTATTTACTCACTCTTTCTTCTGTTGAACACTCTAGAAGATATTTTGAAGAAAGTCAAAACCTGTAACAATTGACTTCCTTGGTATTTTTCTTTCCTACTATGGAAGTTAATGGTTACAGCTTTCCAGCTTTCTTCAAAATATATTATTGACTGATGAAAGAAACTCATAATGGTTTGAAATAAATAAAGGATAAGTGGATACATTTTTTGGGGGGTGAACTAACCCTTTCAGGGTTTAAAAAAGGATAATTTAGTGATGCATAAATGTTCAACTTTATCGTCATGAATTGTAATAATTTAATAACACTTTACAATAAGGTTCCATTTGTACAGTAGCATTAAACATGCACCTTAGTAAAGGTTAATTTCAGCATTAACAAATAAATATTTTAATGAATGGCATTAATAAATATCATTTAATGGGCCTCAGCTAAATTAACTAACAACAAGCAGCTGTATTCACTAACATTAACAGAAATTAATATTAATACTAATGGGCTGAAAATGGTTATCACGGCTTTACAATAAGGTTAACATTAGGTAATGCACTAATAAAACTAATAGTAACAATGAACAGTGCACGTTTACAGTATTTGTAAATGTTTGGTCATTTAAATGCTATCTAATGCAGCTTATTTTATTAGTATGTTAGCAAATCTTGATGTTAACTAATATTGACAAATGCCTTAAAGCTATTATTTTGACAATGAATGTTATAAATGAAATCCCATTTTAGAAGGAGACCAATGTAGCTCGAATCAATACAGATGTACATAATTAAACAAAACGTCATGTTTTAAGAATAATTATATTCTGCTCACCAAGGCTGCATTATCAAAATGAAAAAATGCATGATCAAAAATACAATGACAACATTAATATTGTGAAATATGATTTCTATTTAAAATAATCTGTTTATATATGGATATATTTTAAAATGTCATTTTTGTTCCTGTCATTCAGAGTTAAATTTTCGGCATTATTTCTCCAGTCTTTAGTGTCACATAATCCTTCAGAAATCACATTGTGTACTATGACCGGCGCATATTGAAAAGTTGCTATTTTATGGGTTGATATTGCTAGGAACTATACTCATTTTGGTGTAATAATCATTGACCCATAAATATCAGCTTTTCATTTACCATTGATCTTTGTACACGATGCCACTGCAGAAGATTCAAGCTTTAAATTTATTTATTTATTTTTATCAAGTTGCTAACGGTCTAATCCGATTCAATGGTTTATGCTAAGCTAAGTTAAAAATGCTCTCGCCAGACTCGGAGATCATCTGAATGATTTCAAAACTAGTAAAACTCTTCTGTTAACTCTAATGCCGAGTTCAGACTGCACATTTTTCAAAGTAATCGCGTCAGAGATGTTTTAACACTCTGCATGACTATCTGGGGTTGTGTTCTGTCGCTGCTGTGTTCACACAGCAAGATGGATCGGCGACAGGGGGTTTCACACTGCATGACTTTACAATAGGAGAATCGCCAACAACTTTGTCTCAGTCTGCAAACTACGTCTCACAACGAAACTCACGTGAGAAGTGACATGAAAACAACGCAAGGTCACGTAGTATATATTTTGTTATTAATCTTTTGAATGAGAAAGAAACCTTTATTGAAGTACACAATGTACTTTTTTTTGCTGACCTTGCTTTAGCAATTTCTTTGCAACTTTTTTCTTTTTCGACCCAGTTGTGGTAATGCTCAGATGACGCGTCAAACAGATTAAATTTCCACTAGTTCCAACCCCCGCCCCCCATTTCACATGGCATGATTTGAATCGCAGACAGGTCAGGATATTTAGCATGCCAAATATCTCACAAACGTCGGAGACTAGTCACTGATTCTCTCAGATAGTATCTTTGATTGTTCACAATGTGTGATTGTTCCTCACGTAAACGAGCACTGATTTACCTGTGATTTCAGGCATTTGTCAGCGATTTCTTAAAACCTGTCGGCGAGTCAAAATCGGGGCTAAAATGATGCAGTCTGAACTCGGCATAAGGGAGTTGTAAAATGAGCCTATTACCAAAAAAATTTATAAATAATAAATAAATAAATACAATAATGTTACTTTAATGCAGAGAGGCCCAAACTAGGGCCGTAGGCCAAAGTTGGCCTATGGTAACGTTTAATTTGGCCCACCATCCAATCAGAGAAGAGAGTGGGGCAAATGGCTTTAACTGATATTTTCATTTCTAATGCAACATAACCTTTTTTGATTGTTTTATTGCAGAGCTACAAAAAAAAGCTAACTAAAATAAATGTTTCAATCAAAAATACTGTAAATACTGACAATCTATGGAGAGAACAATGCCGAAGACATCAGTAAGATATCAAATCAAGGCAAAAACAGGTGCAACTTGACTTGGCATTCGGCATTGAACTCCATTTTGTGATATATAGGATTGTTTTTGTGTTTACTGTTATAAATTTATTATAAAAATACTGCAATGGTTAATATACAGCAGCATTTTCTAGTTATTTTTAAAGATTGTTAATTACTCATGGCAATTTTAATGTAACGTGAGGGCCCACAGCCCTCAATCAAGTTTGGTTTTCGGCCCTTCATAAGAAAAAGTTTGGACACCCCTGCTTTAATGTGTCCTTGATTAATAAAAACTTTTCTGAAGAATTGTGTGACACTAAAACCTGGGGTAATGACACGTCGATTTTTAATTTTAAGAAATATTTCACAATATTTTTTTGTACTACTAATGAAATCATTGCATTCTCTGTGCTTTTTCGTCCACAAACAATCTTCGATTTTAGGCTGAAATGTGACCCGGTGTTAATCGTGTTGGTTTTCTTTGCTTTAACAGTGATGTCAGCACTCTCAGTTTTTCTGGGACCGTTTCTTTTTTGTTTTTTTGTACAATCTTGTGTCTTGTTACTCTTGGAGCATGATCTATTTTGGGGCATTTTTTGATCGATATCACATCCATCAGCTCTCATCTGAATTGCTTTCAAAAATGAAGTGCGCGGACCGACATTGATTTGAAAGTGGAGATGTTAAAAAAGCGACATTCCCAAAGACTCTCGTAATACCAATCCTCACCCGGACCACCACAACAAAAAAACACTCACAAACCACTTTGCAATAATACACAAAAATAAACGGCAGCCTATGGACTCACAGTCTTAACAAAGGGACATCTCTATCTGGGATTAGTCATCTTTTTTTGCTTTTGTTTTGTATTAAAAAAAAAACTCAATTCCGTTTGTTTATTTTTATACCTTTCTTTGTCATTCCTGCTAAATTTGCCACGAGGTCTGGCCTGATTGTTGTTGATTTCGCAGGCCAGGGTGAAGTTTCTTTCATTCTCTTTCCTTCACAGCTGTAGATTTTCTGCATGGTTTGTGCGTCCGCATGCCTGTCTGTCCTTGTAACATATTTGCACAAAGGAGGAACGCAGGAGGCTTTTGGAAAACGCATGGGACGGAGCTCTTCTGTCCTCCTCTGTTTCTGGTCAGTACGCAGACGGAATGACGCTCTCGGTGTCCGACGGATGTGCTTTTTACTTGTTTTGAAACTAAAAAAGGAATGAAAGAAAAAAAAGACTTTTGAATATTTTACAACCACAGCAAGAACGTTATCTAGCACTTGTGACATACAGACTATAGACTTTATGGTATTTATGTAGAGCATTGTTTTAGGTGAACTACACACTACGCCACACGTTAGACTGTCCTCTTTCGCTTTCTTTTCCTCGTTTTGTTTTGTTTTTCTGCTCTTCCTATTTTTTCGGGTTGACTAGGAAGAGATTAGAGTCTTTCCTTTAGAAACATCTGGAACCATCAAAGGGCTTTTTCCAGATGCTTTGTCAGATATTTCTTCAGTTTGTCCAAAAAGGAGAAAAAAACAAACAAACACCCAACACTTATCAGCCAGTAATACCTGTGACCACTGTGGCTCGAGAACAGTTCTAGGTTTACAAAATGTAAGAAATGCATATTATTTTTTGTCACTTTGTTTTTCCATTGTTACAATAGAACTTTTCTTGGGACCTTTGCTCTAATGTTTGTCTTTGACATCAACTATAAAGTACCATGTTTTTGAATACCGCAATGTCTTGTTGTTTTTTCACAGTTCTTGCCACTCAAAGCAATGTTATTTGTTGCTCGTCCAAACTGCTTGTTTAAAATGAGCTGAAAAAAAAAAACACAATTCTTGAGATTTAGTTGAGACAACTTGATTGTTTTATGTTAAATCCATTTTAATTTGTAAAAACAAGCAAGTTAACTTAATTCCTTCATGTTGTCTCAACACAAATCTACTGTGTGGAACCCAGCATGTAGGTCACTAAGCGGCACTGTTGTTGTTGTTATTATTATTTCTAGAAAAGTAATTTCAGTGATTGAATGTTATAGTTTTCTGCTCTCAAAGACATCATACTTTGATTATATATTTAAAAAAACAAACATTACACTTAAATCTTACAGAAATATATGCATTTGAAGAAAGAATTGTTAGTCCTCTGGTAAAATTTCTATTCTTCTTCAAATATTTTTTTTTAAGTATATTCAATGGGGCACAAGGTGGCTTGGTGGTTTGCACTGTCGCCCCACAACAAGAAGGTCGCTGGTTCAAGTCCCAGTTGGCATTTCTGTGTGAAATTTGCATGTTCATGTTCGAGTTGGAGTGGGTTTCCTTCAGGTGCTCCAGTTTCCACCAAAGTCCAAACACATGCGCTATGAGTGAATTGGATTAACTAAATTGACCGTAGTGTATGAGTGAGTGTGTGTGAATGCAAGAGTGTATGGGTGTTTCCCAGTACTGGGTTGCAGCTGGAAGGGTATTGCTGCCTAAAACATATGCTGTATTGGTTGGTGGTTCATTCCACTGTGTGTGTGTGTGTATATATATATATATATATATATATATATATTGTAAGGATATAAATTATAAAGGTTTCTTTCAATACTCAACCGATATGAGTACACCCCTCACCAATCTATATTTTAAAGTAAAATTTTTAATAAGATGGTATAAAATATTAAATCAATGCATATACATTAGTTTACTGAGTACTGAAGTCAAATCTGGAGCTAATCCAACAATACAAACTTACAATAATGGTGCAAAAATTAGGACACAAACAAGAAAAGCAAAAAAACAAGAAAAGCAAAAAATTTATTACATTTAGTTGAAATTTTGTAATTATTATTATTATTTTTTTTATTTAAATGTATTATCCTAAAGATGGTCTACTCCGATTTCATATGGTTGCTCTTTTACAGCAGTGATAATGAAGTTTAATTAAAATATAATCCGATAAAGAGATTTAAGCATTCATTTAGTTGTGCAGGCGTAAATCGAGATGAAAGCATCGTCATGAGCAGCAGACAAGCACTGAAACTCCTTTGAAAATACTGTGGCAAAATAAAAATATTTTCCATATTTTAAAAGACATGGCATGGAAGAATGTAATTAAATGAAGTGCTTCTTGTCCGGTCCACTTTATAATGTATATCAATCAGGCAGTTGAGATGAAACCAGACCTTAAACATGGCAGTTTTGTAATGGCACACTGTTAACAATTTCCTGTAGAATCTTTTCCGGTAAAAAAATATTAAATACAAATTTTAAAAAGAGGAAAAAATGAGAAGCAAAAAATATATAAAATTTTGTAGTTTATAATTAGTTTATTTAGATTAAATATTTAGATTAAATTTAATTGTATTATCTATTATCTTACTATTTCTAAAGATGGTCTGTGACAAAAATATTATTTAAATTATATATTTATATAATTATATAAATTATATATTATAAGTTTTTGTTTGTTTGTTGACTTTATTAATCCCAAAGGGAAATTCACATGTCACAGCAGCTTTTCATACTAAAAATAAATAAAATAAAAGTTACATATATATATATAAAAGCAATAATAAAATTACATACATACTGCACACCTTAGTTCCAAAAACGAGTAGACACTTGTCCATATCTAATAACTATTACAATTCAGCATAAGTCATCTAGTATGATTTTGGTTATACAATCTGATCACTTTTGGTAAAAATGACTTCCTGTATCTTTCTCTGTGACACCGGGGTTTAAATTGGGTTGTACTCATTTATGCTAAGCACTGTACTAATATATTGTTTAAAACAAACCAACAAAAAAAAAAACCCACAAAAGGTCAAAATCAAAACTGGATTTTTTTTTTTTTTTTTTTTTTTTACAAAACATTATCAAGACTTCCTTCAGTCTAATGGCTAAAACCAGCACTGAAACAATTGATTAATTTGGATTTACTTAAAACAATTTTAAGGTAAGTGGTTGCAAACAATTTAAACAGACTGATTGTAAACAAATTAAGTTGAACATTACTACATTTAATTTGTTTGTATAAATTCAGCAAATATAAATTAATAAACCACATACCTTAAAAGAAATTTTGTAAATCCAATGAATCATTTTTTTTTTAGTGTGACCAAATAACTTCTGAACATCTGACCTCAGCTCTAATAAATAATAATAATAATAATAATAATAATGCACTAATAAATAATAATTCATTGGATTACTACTAATTATTTTAGGTAAGTGGTTGCAAACAATGTAAAAGCTAAATTTAAACAAACAAATGAAATGTAGTAATGTTTAACTTCGTTCAAATTCAGCCCATTTTAATTGTTTGCAAACACTTCCTTTATATAAAAAAAATAGTGTGGCGTCTACAGCACTGCCCCCTCTGTCCAGGCGAGGGCATCATTACAGTAGTCACGACAGGGATTAACAGCTCATTTACAAGAGACAAGGGTCAGACTTCTGTCCAAACACAGCAGAGCCTGATAAATCCAGCAGATTGACCAAAATAACACAAACAAGCAGCTCATTCAAGTCCATCTGACTCCGGAGAGAAACTATGCAAACAGTTTTAGCGTCTGTCACCAAGCGAGATATTTGAATATTCATAAATCTGACACTCAGGGACGTGTGACATGGTAGAGGTAATAAACCAGTGTGAAAGAGACGCGAGGAACAATATTTACTGTCTCGCGGGTCGACAAAGGATCGTCTCCAAACGACGTAAAGAAAGCAAAGGTGACGTGATCTACAGGGACGAGTTCGCATATTTGAGACTGTCGGGAGGACTGATGACCAGGTCACTCAACCCTCTGACCTTTGACCTGTAGCTCGGCCCATTTCTGTGTTTCTGTCAAATTAGGTTATATTCGTAGAAAGCATATTGAATGCAAGTGTCTACTCAAAGGGATAGTTCACCCAAAGGTTCCTTATCATTTGCTCTCATTTAAGTGATTCTGACCTTTTAGTAATTTATTTCTTCTGTTGAACACATATTAAGATATTTTGAAGAATGTTGGGGAAAAACTGCTAATTGATATTTATAGTGGGAGCAAAAAATACTATGGATGTCTATGACTGTTTATTTTTTTCTAGCAGTCAATTTCCTTCAGCTTAGTCCTTTTATTCATCAGGAGTCACCACAGTGGAATGAACCACCAACTCATCTAGTATATGTTTTACACTCTCGCATTCATACAAACACATACACTACGGCCAATTTAGTTTACCCAGTTCACCTATAGCGCATGTCTACCGGAGCACCCTGAGAAAGCCCACGTGAACACAGGGAGAACATGTAAACTCCACACTGAAATACCAACTGGCCAAGTCGGACTCGAACTAGCAACCTTCTTGCCATGAGGCGACAGTGCTAACCACTGAGCCACCATGTCACCCTTTTCCAGCATTCTTCAGTTGTGTTCAACAGATGTGGATGGTGTGTAAATTATGACAGAATATTAATTTTTGGGTGAACTATCCCTTTAAATGTTTCCATTGACTTTAAGTGTCAAAATATTGGTGAACTAATCTTCCTTTGTCATTCAGCATAACAGATGAAACCTAAAAGTTAATCGTTTTTTTCAATTAAATTACTTTGTAATTAAAAAAATAAAACCTAATAAAATCTGATGAATGAATTAACAGTATAAAAAGTATCAAATTTACCCAAAGCCTCTGTGAGTGTATGCTGCAAATGACATTTCCCTACGGGGACAAGTTAACTAACTAACTAAACTAATATTTATAATACACTGAATTTATTATTATTACTTTATTTTTTTATTTTTTTGCTGCTTGTTCAAACTACTTATTTAAACTGAGCTTTTTGCGACAAAATAGTTCTATGTTTGATCCACTGTAATTTGTAAAAACAATTAGTTAACTTGGGACAGAAAGGAATTGGTGGAACCAAGCATTTGCAAATGACGCAATATAGGCATTTTACCTCATGGTCTCTCTTTTTGAGGAGCAAGGACATTTTCAAAATAGTTTCTATAATTGCTTTATTATTCTAAGAAAGTCTTTTTTTTATTTTGACTGGAATAAAAGCAAATTTTTTCCCAAAATATTTATATACATTTATTTCCAGGTAAATATTAATGCCCCCACACAAATTCTACACTTTTGTCCAATGATTTGTCAATTTTGCCTAATTAACCTAATTAAGCCTTTAAATTGCGCTGAAAACTATTTTGGAAAAAAAAAAGTACATTATTATGTGCTGTCATCATGGCAAATACAAAAGTAACGACTAATTATTATTATTATTATTTTTAAATGTTAAGCCAGTGATTCCCAAAGTGGGTGTCGCTTGGTGATTTCCAAAAATCAAATTCATTTTATTAAACTATTACAATTACCAAATTTAACCATAACAGAAGAAAAAAAATTGTAGTTACTATTTACATTAAAAAACATCATGCAAATAAAAGCCATCAGCCTTTCAATTTTTATTTTTATTTTTTGCGACCCCTGGGGTTATTACGTTATATTAAAGACAACGCACATTGACTTTATGTCACCAGGTTAAACTTTCTGACACCTTTACGGCTCTCACGTATGTCAAAAATAAATGCAGGCCACAAGTGAACATGGAGGATGGTCTTTATATATTTATAACCACCTCAGAGGATACTGGGGGGTCACGAGTCACTGGCATTATTATTTTGGGGGTAGCGGGCTGAAAAGTTTGGCGGAAACCCTTGTGTTAAACAGCACTTGGATTTCAATTGCACTTGGAGCAAAAATGGATTTCATTGTCTCAATATTTTTTGACTTCAACTGTAGATTGAGTAAAAATGATGATGATAATAATAATAATAATAATAATAATAACAATAACTAATGTTCGTCAAATATATAATTTCTAAACAGCATAGCGGGCAATGTGATGTGATCCACAGGAATGCGTGCACATATTCGGCACCCTGGGAGTCAAACAGAGGTTGGGTGTCAGTGAAACGTTTAGAGACTGTCAGCACAACGGCTGACCAGGTCACTGAACCCCATGATCTTTGCCCTTTAGCTTAGGGTCAGGTAAACCACATATGATCCCAATCGGAGCCTCGATCATCCATTCCCACAATAAACCCGTCCTGGAGAACACCAGCCTGACACATCAGACGAAAATCCTCCCAGCGGGTTTCTGACAGTGCGGTCTGCGGTCACACAATTGGACGTTGTTCTCTCTCTTTCTCTCTCTATCTTTTCTGCTCATCCTCAGTCTATCATTACGGTCTCTTATATTAGAGAAGGGCTCCGTTCCAGAGCGCCGCTCGCCACTTCTCTGCACTTTTTAATTGTGGCTCTGAGGTGGTGGATGAAGACAGCTGCATCTCAGAGCCAAATTACAGAGAGCCGGAGAGATGCGACGCAGGACCTGCGCTTCACCCGCGGGGTGTGGACATCAGTCTGATGAATCCTTCATTTAGACTGGAAATCACAGATCGTCAAACATACTCCATTCTGATTGGAGGAGATGCAGTCAGAGCCACTGTATAGTAGTTGATAAACCATTTCATTGAATAATATGTTAAGATTTGAGGGGGAAACATAGGGTAAGACACTGCATTATCTTAATTCAATACACTAATACATTACAGCAGTGGCTCTCAAACTGTGGTACATGTACCAGTAGTGGTACGCAGGCTTACTTCTAGTGGTACGCGCAGGAATCGCTGAATAATTAAAGTTAAAAAATGAACACACTTTTAACCCTTTGATGTGTACGATAACACAGATGTGATCAGTGATTTTATTAGGCTAAACCTTTTATTTCATTTATTTTTTTCAATTTTCTAATGTTTGTTATGTATTGTTTCATTTGATGCAATTTTTTTCTCCCTGTATTTGTAACGGTTGTTGGGGGTGTATCTAGTATTTTTATATCCTAATGTCGACAGGTATAGTTTAATGACTTGATTTTCTGACACATAGAGCCTACTTTAATGCACAGTAAGATCTAATTTCTAATTTCTCTGTTGAAACTATTTAGAATGTTTAAAGTGGCTGATGAATAATAATAAATAAAAATAAATATTCATAATATTAAGAATTAATCTGCACCGTTTTTGAACTGTGCAGGCCTGTAGCTGCTTAATTACGCCTACTATGCTACTGTATTTCAATACTGGTCATGGTGGTACTTGGAGAGACAATTTTTTTCTGAGGTGGTACTTGGTGAATAAAGTTTTGAGGACCACTGCATTACAGTATTCTTAATACTGCAAGAATCCACAGTAACTTACTGTGAATCAATTTCAGCAAAAATACTGTATTTAAAATATAATCAGTTAAATAGACTTCAGCATTAATTTAGTTGTTTAAGAGTAAAACGAGGTGAAAGACTGTTTAAAATCAAGCACCATCAGGAGCAGCAAGTGAGCACTAAATCTCCTTTGAAAATAGTGTGGTAAAATAAATATCCATATTTTAAGACATTTTTAATGAGATGGGCAACCCAGAGATGGGTTGCGGCTGGAAGGGCATCCGCTGCGTAAAACAAATGCTGGATAAGTTGGCGGGTGTGGTGACCCCGGATTAATAAAGGGACTGAGCCGACAAGAAAATGAATGAATGAATGAATGAATTTTAAAGACATGGCGCTGAACAATGAACAATCCGGTCTGAGATCCACTTTATATTGTATATTAATCAACCAAGGAAGCCATTGAATTTTAAAGAAACCAGATCTTAAATGAGGTGATTTTGTTCTTTTGTAATGGCACACTGTAAACAATTTCCTGGACAATCTACAGCAATTTACTGGCAGCAGTTCGCCGATAACTTACTGTAAACCAATCACACAAAAAATACTGTATTTGCATGTACAGCACTATTTATCTTGCTGTATGTATTTACAGTTTAGTATATCTTTACTGTAAAATATACAGTGATTTTCACAATGCTTCTTTAAAATACAGTAACACACTGCATAACTGTCCTACAGTAAAATACAGTTCATATTAGTTACATACTGTGTCATTTACAAAAATGGTTAGTGCACAGTTAAAAATGTCCTGTAGAATCTACAGTAATTTACTGTAATTCACAGGAAAAATACTGTATTTACATTTACAGCACCAACTTACATTGCTCTGTATGAGGTTACAATATTGTATATATTTACTGTAAATTATATAATATTTTGAACAATGCAACTTTAAAATACAGTAACATAATGCATAACTCCTAGAGTAAATTACGGTTCATTTTAGGCATGGGCCGGTATAAGATTCTGACGGTATGATAACCTTGGTTAAAAATATCATGGTTTCACAGTATTAATCTAAATTATACACTTTTTAAATGTTTGGGTAAAAAAAACAAAAACCTTTTTCCCCTCTGAGAACAATATATTTTATTTTTTTAAAGATTTATAATATTTTGGAGCAGTAAACATGTCAGGTTAAATAATTCAAATAAATCATTGACTTCTGCTGTCTTCATTAGTTTCAAAAACACTGATTTGTTTACAATTTAAAACGGCATCTTTGGATATTTTTTCTGCTGAAGATATTGTTGTCCTAAAACAAAAACAAATAATGTAAATCTTACACATACCATAGGAACGGTATTACAGAAAATTTTGGCAGTTTTAAAACTTTTCCAAACCGCGGCATACCTTGAAAACGGTTATCGCCCCATGCCTACTGTAGTTCATAGTAAAGTTCAATACTGTGTCGTTTACAAAAATTGTTAACAGTGTATAATATTTAATCATTTTTAATTATTTTACATTAGCAATGGATTCAGTTTGAGGCTTATCCATTGAGATTTTTTTGGAAAAGATATTTGTGATTATTTTGTCAGCTGAATAGTACAGATGCACTATATTTTTGTACTTTACACAGTATTTAACTCTAATCTGAACTGTGTTTCACTGTATTTATATTTGCATTGTTAAAATTATTGTATATTTTACAATATAAATATGCAATACTGTAAATACTAAGAGCGAGATGCTGCAAATGTAAATACATGTTACTGGTGAACAGCTGCAAATTGTTAACAGTGTAGCCTAACATACAAGATATTGTGTGAAATATCTGTTTTCCTTATTTGTTTGTTTTTTCTCCATATGATGAGTAACCAAATCTATTTAGTGCAAGTCTGATTAACATCATTCTTAAAGACATGATATCTTAATAACGTCATATACAGGTATGGTAAACAAAACAAAAAAAAGCCATGATTTTCATATTTAGATGAACTATTAAAATATTTTTAAATGATTATTGTGGTCAAAACTGTTTTTTATCCATTTGCCACCTGTTTCTAAACAGGCCATCTGAGGGCATGTCATTTCACCAGGTTTTGAGAAGATTTTTGTCTGCTTTGTGACGTGTTCTGTAACACTCTGCTTATTGTTTTATTTGCTCATCTGTTCAGCCATTCTGATAATATTTTGTCTGAAGACAGGATGTTGATGGCACTTGCAATGTGCCGAGTTTGTCTTCTGCTCAAATATTTTCAGAAACGGCACGCTTGTCCTCCAGCTCGACTGTCCGGTGTTTTGAGAGCTGTGTGCTGTTTGCTTGTCTTTACCGTGTTTAGTCTAAAATCCGCTGCCCACCCGAGAGAGAGACTGCAGGCCGGTCCCGAATCAGTGTGCTGACCCGTCACTGCAGGTGCTGGCGTCCTGGAGCAAACAAACACACTGAGGTAAATTTGGTTTTACATACATTTGGACTTTCTCCTTAGTCATATGATTTCAGAAAAGTATCCTTTGCCAATTCCAAATAGTGAAATCAGCATAGCAGCCAATGACTATCAAAGTACAACATTATTCACAGTCATAAGAACACAAACAAGAACATTGTTCACAGTCAAATAGTAAATAGTGCTAATTAGGGATGCTCCGATCAAGATTTTTGTAGCTGATACTCCATGATACTTCCATGGTGATCAGCCAGTACAGAGCACAGAATCTGATGCTTAAAACTTTAAATAACTTTGCCATTGCATAAAGCACATTTTCCTCATTTTCCCACACATAGTTTACCTCCTCACATGTTGTAGCTGCTGATGCTGATGTATATTATATGGATGCGAATGTGCGTCTTCCTCTGCTTGTAAACTCATAAACAAACACTTGCGATCGGTTCATGAGATTGGCCAGAATAGCGAGTACCGATTGAGTCGTGACATGTGATTATCAGCCTATACCGATCTCTGGCTCATCGATCGGAGCATCCCAAGTGCTAATGTTGTTTCCGAGTCATACTTGTGATTTCAGGCCAAATATTAAAAGTACCACAGTAAACGATATATTGAGCTTGTCACAAGTTGTCACTGAACAAATGCACAACTATTAAACCAACTTTACCTCAATAACTAAGTTAATAGTTTATTTTACGTTTATACATTTGGACGTTGTCCTTAATAATATAATTTCAGAAAAGTATCATTTGCTAATACTATATTGAAAGCAGACAATGACTACCAAAGTAAAACATTGTTCACAGTCAAATTAATAGTGCTAATGTTGTTTTCAAGCCATATTTACATGTGATATCAGACTAGGCATGGGACGATAACCATTTTCAAGGTAAACCTCGTATGGAATAGTCAAGGTTTTCATACCGCCAAAATTTTATGCTTTACCGTTCGTAAGGTATGGGTAAGATTATTTACATTTTTAAAAACTTTTTATTAGGTGTAAATTGTAAAGAAATTTGTGTTTTTGAAACAAATAAGGACCACAGAAGTCAATGATTCACTTGAATTATTTAGCCTGACATGTTTACTGCCCCAAAATACTTTAAATGTTTCTCAAAATAAAATATATTGTGTTCAAAGGGGGAAAAGGTTGCTTTTTAGCCAGACATTTAAAAAGAATATACTTTAGAGCAGTAATCACAATACCGTCATACCGTGAAACCGTGATATTTTTATCCAAGGTTATCATACCGTCAGAATCTTATACCGGCCCATGCCTATATCAGACAGAATATTGAAAGCACCATGGTAAACAACATAGCCCTGCTGAAAAAAACAGCTAAAACCAGCCTAAGCTGGTTGGCTGGTCTTAGCTGGTTTTAGCTGGAAGTAGCTGGTTTTAGCTGGTCTCCCAGCCTGGCCAGGCTGGTTTTAGCTGGTCTCCCAGCCTGGCCAGGCTGGTCAAGCTGGTCTGTCAGTCTGGCCAGGCTAGTTTTAGCTGGTCTCCCAGCCTGGCTTAGCTGGTCAAGCTGGTCTGTCAGTCTGACCAGGCTGGTTTTAGCTGGTCTCCCAGCCTGGTCAAGCTGGTTTTAGCTGGTCTCCCAGCCTGGCTCAGCTGGTCAAGCTGGTCTCTCAGTGTGACATGGCTGGTATTAGCTGGTCTCCCAGCCTGGCACTTTCTGTTGTACAGTATCACAAAATGTATGTTTTTATAAACATGTTCTGCACTTATTTTTTACACAGTGACATCTTTATTTTATAAATACATTTATTTATATTTATTGTTTATTTATTTTTACAGTGAATCTGAGCCACAAATAGTGTGTGACTATTCAATATAATTAGCCTAATAAAACAAAATTTAGCAGGCAGTAAAAATACTGCAAGCTAGTTTTAAAGATGATAGGTTTGTATTTATAAAAAAAAAATTAAATTCAAGATTCATTATAAAGTTATTATTTAATTATTTATGAAGTCATAATGTTTATTTACGTAAATTATGCGTGGCTTTGATGTGCACGCGCGCGTCTCATTCAAATGCTGGAGCGGAGAGTGAGTTGCTATGGAAACGATACAACAACACTCCACCTGCAAGACACAACGCAACAAAACGTTGCTGTTTTAACTGTTTTCAGGTAAGTTTAGTCCCTAAAACAAAGCAAATAATACATACAGCGGTTCCTAACACCTTTGTTGTTGGTAATTGACATAATTCTGTTCACTATTTATGTTATAGAGATGATTAGTCTTCGAAAAAGTTTGTTAGCATCTTAGCACTGGTAAGGCTACCATTAGCATAATGTTACATTAACTTCTTAAACTGAGCTCTTGTTGTTAAAGTTTTGGCTTTTAGTTCTTCTTTATGTGTATATGAGTGGATTTATCAACGTTTTATAAACACTAGTCTACTTAAATTGCCTACACATATCAATTGTATTGTCATGGAGCGTGAACTAAAATGTTGGCTCAAACATTTTTTGATCATGGTAACGTTAAACAAATATTGACTAAAAAGTGCCCTGTGATTTTAGCAGTGACATAATAACCCCTGCCATGGAAAAGAAGATACAAG
Organism: Danio albolineatus; assembly: GCA_903798035.1. Taxonomy (NCBI): domain Eukaryota; kingdom Metazoa; phylum Chordata; class Actinopteri; order Cypriniformes; family Danionidae; genus Danio; species Danio albolineatus. The sequence continues at coordinate 8,705,532 of CAIGQQ010003610.1, read as the reverse complement.
ATCTCTAATTTCTGAAGGGAGCTGATCACAGCGATGCAGGAAACACAGGTAATCCGAGAATTAATTCATATGCATTTCCATAGCATGTCTGTAGTATTATCCATTTGTTACATGTCTTTTATGCAGTTACTTTAGGAAGGTTTTGACATTGAAACATAAGTGAGTGTTTATAAAACATCACATGATTCTTCAGAACTCTTTAATATGCAGATTTGTTACTGATCAAGTATGGCATTTTCATTTTGTTTTATTTGTTTTAACAGTATTTGATAACAGAAATGTACACTCGTTTACTTCTGATCTGTTTAATGCATCCTTGCTGAATATACATTTCTTAAAATAATCTTGCTTCAGTAGTCATTGTAAAGCAAATGTGTTCAAAAATCTGAAAATCTCTGTGTAACTTTAAGGAACGTTACTACCGGTGGTGCTGTGGGAAGCACGACAGCAAGAAGGTCCCTGGTTCAAGTCCCGGCTGGGTCAGTTGGTGTTTCTGTGTGAGTTTGCATGTTCTCCCCATGTTGGTGTGGGTTTTCTCCGAGTGCTTCGGTTTCCTCCACAGTCCAATCACATGCACTATAGGGGAATTAAATAAGCTAAATTGGCAGTAGTGTATGTTTGGGAATGCAAAAGTATATGTGGGTTTCCCAGTGTTGGGTTGTGGCTGGAAGGGGATCCACTGTGTAAAACATATGCTAGATCAGTTGAATAAGATAACAATTTGCACATATTCACATTTTTTGAACAAGCCTTTACTTAATTAATAAAAATCTTTTAAAATCAAATTGATAAAAATCGTATTAGTCTTAAATACTGTGTTAATTGTAAACCCAATGTGGGTTTCTCTTTCTTTGCAGTATTGGATGCCAGATTGCAGTTTAACTCTTATCTCAATCCTGCAGTTGGACCAGCTGATCAATGTCTTCAATATTCCTACATGCTACCAGGCAGATGTGTGGGCAGCTATGAGCCAAACTCCAAGGGACATTGGAACTTCAGGACAATGACTGGACATCACAGTAGTGTCAACAGCATAACAGTCGACCTTCATTACTGAATAGCAACACAGGTAAAGGTTACTGCATCTTTTTTTGCATGTTTAACTGACTTTCACACATTCTCAGAGTTTGCTTTTAGTTGAATTTAAAGTGTTCATGCTGCAAACTAAACTCATTAATTATTTTTTTAAAAGAAGATTTATAATTATTTACTCCTGTTGTGTGACGTGCAAAAGAAAATATTTAGAAACTTGTAATATTCAAAAAGTTTTTGTTTCCAATTTTTATTTGTGCTCTAGACCCAGGCCTTTGCAGAAATGCATAACTTTCCAAATATATAATGGGTTTATAAATTGTTTTGTACAAATTAATCCTAATTATAAAAATAATAATAATAATAGTAATTATTAATATTTTTTCTTTTCTCATTTATTTTTAATGTAGTCAGTTTGACCCCAAACAGCATAAGTGATTTCTTTTCTCTTTTTTTTTCTTGTTTTACACAAATTTAAAACAACCACATCAAGTCCAGTTGTGACAACATTTTGATAAAGGTTTGACTGATGTGACCACAATATTGCCTAACTAATAAATTATTAGCCCTATTTTGATTTTTTTGATTTTTTATTATTTTTTTATATTTCCTAAATGATGTTTTTTGATGTCCTAAAAGAAACTTTTACAGTATGTCTGATAATATTTTTTCTTCTAAAAAAAAGTCTTATTTATTTTATTTCGGTTAGAATAAAAGCAGTTTTAAATTTTTTAGAAACCATTTTAAGGTATTTAAAGGTCAAAATTATTAGCCCCTTTAAGCTATTTTTGTTTTCGATTGTCTACAGAACAAACCATCGTTATATTAACACAAAATCCTGTGGTAAATACTGTAGAAATGTTAAAGTAATACCATACATTACCACAAGAATATTACAGGAGTATTAGAGCATTATAGGAGTATTACAGGATTATAGGAGCATTATACATTATATTGTATTATACATTATTTTGTATCTACATTTACAGCATTTATACACAATTGCCTTACACTGTAAAAACGATTCTACCTTTTAGTTTTTTCAACACAATTTTGTAAGATGAAAACAAAATTGTAAATTCAGGTTAACCTGGTAAGTTTTCATTGTCTTAGCTACTCTGTAAGTAGTGTTTGTTACCTCAACTTAAACACATATGCTGAACTCTGCATCCTTTAAGTTGTGCACCATACTTCCAATGCAGCAGGTAACGGAATATGCACAATTATGTCAGTTGCCAACTGCCAATTAAAAACCAGAAGTCAGACACATTGGATATTTTTCACCAGATTTTTCAATCATCACATTTGGTAAGTAATGCTCTTTCAAATTTGTGTTATAACAAGTAAAATGACAGTATAATGTTTCTAGAGCAGATTAGACTTTTTCTTATACATGAGGGGTTTGGCCACATTTATAATGCTTAGTAAAGATATATTTATAAGGAAAAGTACTTTTTTAGGTCCCTGACTTACTTAAAGGTACTTTTTATAGGTTTTACAATCTCCCATTTGAATACAGTATACAATATTTGAGAGTAATTTAACAGTATTAAACATTGATTTAAATTTACTTTTTTTCATTCTATAGGTTGTAGTATATTCCTAGAGGACAGACTGACATACTAAAGGTGAGATTTTACCAGTTTTTTTAATTTCTAAATGTACAGTAGACAAATATTTATGACCAAATATTTATGATAATTCACCTAAATGAAATGTTGTCATTCGAAAATGTTGCAGCACATTCGCAGAGAAAAACTGACTTGCAGAACAGGTGAGATTTTACCAAATATATCTCATCATATGCAAACAGTAAGCAAATATTTAAGAAAATGATTTACAACAATTCACCTACATGCAATTTTGTCATTCTAAATGTTGCAGCACGTTTCCAGAAAAAAGACTGACTTGCAACAGGTGAGATTTTTACCTAATATGTCCTGTCCTATGCAAACAGTAGACAAATAATTTCAGAAAAAAACTAATCAGTGAATTTATATTTCAAAGATCTTGATTATGTACACTATTAAAGAGGTTTTGATTTGACTTTATTGTTCTTTCCTTCATATAATTACTTCAAGCAGTGTGGGGAATTTGACTGCAAGTTACACTACATTTCACTACAACCAATCAACAAATTGTCATATGACACTAAAAGCTGAAGCACTACCATCACGCAAGTAATGATTTCTAGGTAAATAAGATTTAGTCTACTTAAGTTGTGTTTTTCAGATCTTTAGTGTTTTGTGTGTAAAAGATTTAGCTGTTTACCATTTTTTCATACAGCACACAGATTGTGAAAAAGAGCTGAGAAAGGGGATGACTCCTGGAATCATCACAGTGGTGGAATGTGAGAGACCCCTTTCCACGTGACTCTAGCGATGCAACCCTTGTAATTGAGGAAGGCATTGCAAGGCAGAAATTGTAATGAACATTTTAGCAAGTATTTAGTGCAAGAGTACGCTCACCTTAAAATGCATTGAAATAAAGATGTTGAGATCAGATTTTATCATTCTCCAAGTTCTGGTGTCATTTTTTTTCCAAGAGCCTGTGTTAGTGTTTAGTTAGTTTTATATATTTGTTCAGATTACGTTTACTTTGTAAAAAAAAATGTTTATAAGAAAATTACTTTGTAAAGACAATTATATTGTAAGTACATTGTGTGTATTTGCTAAATTGAGAGCTAAATCCTTTTAAAATGTGTAATGTATTTTGTTGTCTGATCTGTTTCTAATTGAGAAAATCTACTAGATTAATTTCAGTGAACTTGAAAGTGTAAGTTTATTATTTAAGATCAGATCTCTGTGCGGAGCACTGACTGCTCAAACACTCCTTGCGAAATTTGTTTCCAAAAATCTCACTGGGTTATTACAATTAATAGCTAATTAAATTAGCAAAATCAATGTTTGGAAATGAAAGCTGTTATTACGTACTGAAACACTATAGCAAAAGATAGAAATAACTAACTTAAAACCATTTTGGCTGGTAAAAATTCTAGTTTGCCAATTATTTTGGCAAACAATTGAATGCCTACAGTTGTAAATCCATAAATAGTCAAATTTTCTTCTTTTTAAAGTCTGTTTCAGGGACTGGCTGAAACAAAAGGAACCTGAAAGAAGAGAGAGAGAAAAGAGGGAAAACCAGGTGGGGTATTATATATCCCAAAAAATATCATTAAAAAACAAAAGAAAAATTTTAATGTGTAATAGGAAATTGTTCACATTGAAATTGTTAATAGCATGTTAATTATTACAGTATTTTTGTAAATACTTTAGGCTGTGAGATCAAATAAAAAAATTGTTTGAATGGTTGCTTGTGGTCCTGAAGATTTATTTACATGTTTTTCACCCACTGAAAAGAAAAATTGGGGCAGAAGCTATGTGTTCAATTAATTAGTCAAACATTCAAACAATTCGACCAGCTAAGCACAGCTCAAACCAGCCTAACCAGCTAAGACCAGCCAGCCTGACCAGCTAAGACCAGCCAACCATGCTAAGACCAGCCAAAACCAGCTTTGACCAGCTAAGACCAGCTACGACCAGCTAAGACCAGCCAGCCTGACCAGCTAAGACCAGTCAAAACCAGCTTTGACCAGCCAGCCTGACCAGCTAAGACCAACTAAAACCAGCCAGCCTGACCAGCTAAGACCAGCCAGCCTGACCAGCTACCAGCTAAGACCAGCCAAAACCAGCTAAGACCAGCTTGACCAGCTAAAACCAGCTTGACCAGCTAAAACCAGCCAGCCTGACCAGCTAAGACCAGCCAAAACCAGCTAAGACCAGCTTGACCAGCTAAAACCAGCTAAGCCCAGCTTGACCAGCTAAGACCAGCTAATACCAGCTAAGACCAGCCAAAACCAGCTAAGACCAGCTTGACCAGCTAAAACCAGCTAAGACCAGCTTGACCAGCTAAGACCAGCTAAAAAGTGGCCAAAACCCCTCTAAAACCAGCTATGACCAGCCTGGGAAACCAGCTAAAACCAGCTTGGGTGACCAGCTAAAACCAGCTTGGGTGACCAGCTAAAACCAGCCTGACCAGCTTAGGCTGGTTTTAGCTGGTTTTTTCAGCAGGGAGGATATGTCACAAGCTTTCACTTAACGAATATGTGTGAGTATAAAACCAACTTTACCTCAAAAACAAAACTGAGATCAAGTTGTTTTTATAATCACACATTTGGTCTTTCTCCTTAATATAATTTCAGAAAAATATCCTTTATACTAAATAGTGAAACCATATTAGCAGCCAATGACTATCAAAGTACATTGTTCACAGTCAAATTAATAGTGCTAATTTGTTTTCAAGTATACTTACATATGATTTCAGAACAAACATTCAAAGTAAACAACATAATGAGCATATCACGGTGTCAGTGAACGAATATGTGCATGAATATAAAACCAACTTTACCTCAATAACAAACACAGGTATTTCCCACTCCATCATTTTCAGCACTTCGCTGTTTGATCCCACTTTTTGCCTGTGAAGACAAGACTGTCATAAATGTTTACCGTCACAGAGTGGCGGCCATGTTTTTCCCATTACCCGCTCGCACAACTTTTTTAAGAGCGCGCGCAAACACAACCCACATCAATTTATGCCTGTTGTGTTAGTCCAAATTACACAGGTGACCTATCGCCTTCCGGGCTCTAGGAGATCAAAACTGGAGAGGGACGGGAGGGAATTCACCCCCTCGGAGTAAGTTTAATTTCTGCCCCCCTTCAGATGGTTCACACCGCAATTCCCCGCGGCTGCGCTAACTGTGTGAAGGGACTGTATGTTTTATCCCGCTGCCTTCACATGAGGAAGTCATTAATATCTCCGTGCATCTCTGCTCTGTAATCTCCCACAACCGGCGATTCATTCACCAACAACACAACAAAAAGTACTGAGAATTATCCATTTATCTCAGGTAGATAGCCTAATAAGCACTGTTTGGTGATGCAAGTATCATTAGTCTAGTACTATTGCTTGTTGTGGCATAAAAAAATAAAAATCTGTCATCAATTATTCCATGCTGGTTTGATTTTGTTTTCTTCTGTTGAACACAAAAGAAGATATTTTGAAGAATGTTGGAAAGCAGCAGCTTTTAAGGGCCCCTGTTTCCATCAACCTATTTTATGCGCATTTGTAATATCGTAAAATGCTTAATGGAAATGCCAAGTGCACATATTTTAATTACGGGCTTTAAAAAATTATGTTTTTTTATCCAATTAGAAAGAAATGTTCATAAACTATGATGTAAACACATTAAAAAAGTAATTTTGTTTTAACTGATCTTGCGATGATAAAAAGTGCGATGGGACGGACATTGTAAAACACCTGAAATGTTCTTTTGGTCATTCTAAAATGCTTTAATCAAAGTGGTTTGGTATTATTACCTCCCAGAACTGTCTTGAGTGACTGCGCTCCAAAGAGAAGTATCGTGCCTCCAAAAGCCACCGCACGTTTATTGTGTTTGGCCTTCTGAGACACAAGTAATTTATTTTATAAGAAATCCATTGACTCATTGAATGGAAAGGTGCTTTATTCCCAAATGTTTTATGTAATATTACAGTTTTGCACATTAGTCTAATTTGCATCTTTGGATAGAAACATAGTTACTGACTTTCACTTTTCCTGGCTTCTGGTCTCCAACATTCTTCAGGATATCTTCTTTTGTGTTCAACAGAAGAAAGAAATTCATAAAAGTTTAGAACCACTTGAGGTTGTGTAAATTATGAACATATTTTAATTTTTGGATGACTTTTGAACACCTAAATCATCCGGCACCCCTTGTAGGCTAAAATAGCAAATTGCAATGCATCATTTAAAGGAGTCCTATTATGCTTTTAATCCTTTTAACTTACTTTAGTGTCCAAAGTTGATGTTTGAGAATGAAACGGGTTTGCAGTTAAAAAGCACAGAGTCACTCCAAAAGGAGTTGTTCTCTATATTATTAGTGACTGTTTTTTTAATTCGGGTGACGCAGTGACGCAGTGGCGCAGTAGGTAGTGCTGTCGCCTCACAGCAAGAAGGTCGCTGGTTCGAGCCTCGGCTGGGTCAGTTGGCGTTTCTGTGTGGAGTTTGCATGTTCTCCCTGCGTTCGCATGGGTTTCCTCGGGGTGCTCCGGTTTCTCCCACAAGTCCAAACACATGCGGTACAGGTGAATTGGGTAAGCTAAACTGTCCGTAGTGTATGAGTGTAAATGAGTGTGTATGGATGTTTTCCAGAGATGGGATGCAGCTGGAAGGGCATCCGCTGCGTAAAACATATGCTGGTTAAGTTGGCGGTTCATTCCACTGTGGCGACTCCGGATTAATAAAGGGACTAAGCCGAAAAGAAAATGAATGAATAATTGAATGTTTTTTAATTCCCTCAAACACCTCAATTGTTATCCTGAGTTTTCTTCCAGAAATATACACATCAAATTATCCTAAATATACTATAGGCAGCACGGTGGCTCAGTGGTTAGCACTATCGCCTTACAGCAAGAAGTTCTCTGGTTCAAGTCCTGGATGGGCCAGTTGACGGTTCTGTGTGAAGTTTACATGTTCTCCTATATTGCATGTGGGTCACCTTCGGGTGATCCGGTTTCCGTCCAAAGACATGCGTTTAAGTTTTTGAAGTGGATGAACTAAATTGGCTGTAGTGTTTGAGGGAATGTGAAGTGTGCATGGGTGTTTCACAGTACTGAGTTGTGGCTGCAAGTGCATCTGCTGCTTAAAACATATGCCGGAATAGTTGGCGGTTCATTCTGCTGTGATAACCCCTGATAAATAAGGCACTAAGCTGTAGGAAAATGAATGAATATATTATATATGCTAACACATATAATTGTTTACATTCACAGACATAGCCAACATTATGTAAGCTTATGTGTTTTTGAGTGTGCTTTTGAATTAATTTGACAGTAAATGTAGAGAAGAATTTAGTTTAATGTTCACATTATGTGCTGCTAGATAGCGGGTTTGTTTGAGCTCTTGCACTCAAAAAAAACTGTGTATCAGTAAATGAAACTTACAAGTCTTTAAAACACATGCAGATGTTTTGTTGGTATTGTGGCCAGAGAATCTGAGACACGAGATGTAAAGGCTCCACCCTCCTCTGAATAGAGGGCGGGGATCAGCAACTCATTTGCATTTAAAGACACTCACAAAAAAAAAGTGTTTTTTTAGAAAAGTGTTTTTGTTTTCATTAGAAACAGAGCTTTTAAAGCATATTACCTTAGGCATTTCGAGATGAAACTTTTCTATGGACACCTATTTAGGTTTACCATTTTTCTTGTAAAATAATTATACAAAAAAGCATAATACAACCTCATTAAATTACTAAATCCTTTGGCAGTCTTAATAAATAATCTATTTTTCTTATGTCTATATTCACTTGGCCCAAAAAGTATCCAGCAAGAAATACCAATAACAACACAACAAATAACACACACCGCAAACATCTTGGCATCAGAACAATGTGTTTTGTTCTCACATTTTCTTTTGAGTATAAATAATCTATTAACTGTATAATATATGTTTTCTATATTTTCAGAATGGTGACTGGAAGGGCATCTGCTGCATACGACATATTCCAGAGTAATTGGCAATTCATTCCACCGTGGGGACCCCGAATAAATGGGACTAAGCTGAAGGATGGTGAGAAATCTTCAAAACGGTGAGGTGTTTGTGATGCATGGCTGACAAAAATACAACTGGTAACCTCACATGTTAGCTATTATAATGATGAGTATAAACAGAAACATCTCTTGCCATTTTGTGTATTGCCAGCAGAGGGTTTTAATTCACCAGATGAGTGGGCTGCTTACACAATGTAACAGTTCAGTACTATAAATATATAGTCATAATAGAGGTACTGTACTATATATAGCAGTGTTTCTCAACCACATTCCTGAAGGCCGACCAACACTGCATGTTTTGGATATCTCCTTTGTTGGTAACACCTATTACAGGTCTTTCAGGGTGCTTTCACACTTGGTTTAACTGCCTGGACCAGACCTAAGTTCGATTGTCCCCCTTGCCACCTCCTCGGTTGGTTTGTGTTTGTGTCTTTTTTCCTTCTGCACCCCAGTACGCTTCGAGCTGCTGTTTTGTTTATGGCTGTTGCTATAGGTGACAGTCACAAAAGCACCAAAATGGAAAGACGTACGCACAACAAATTTTTCACATTGAAAGTGAAACTGCTGTGTCTGACAGCATTGTAATTACATACTGTACAGCTTGTCATGTTAGAAAACCCCCACCACAGCATAATCTCACTGATCCAAATGCTACACTTAGATATATAATAAGCATTGCATATGTTCTGTTTGGTAGTAATTGCATCAAGTTCTATACAAGTTCAATAGATGTGTATTAAGTTCTATACAGCTGAAGCCCTCCTGTGATTATTTTTTTACAAATATTTCCCAAATGATGCTTAACAGAGCAAGGACTTTTTCACAGTGATTCCTATAATACACTGTAAAACCCAACAGTCAACTTTATCAAATGTAATGAGTGTGGTTAACTCAAAATTTACTTAGTTAATACTACTTATTTGAAAAGAGTTTTGAACTCAGTGTTGAAGGTAATGAGTTAATTAAATACCTCATTACTTCAACTTAAATGGAGTAAGTTTGCAGCACTCATATAGATTTGTTTTTTAACTCAAATGGTTTGTAGCAATCGGTTTCCTCAAACGGTTTGAGTTGCCTTAACCTATTGGGTTTTACAATACTCAGTTGGTTTGAGTTCTCTTCATTTATTGGGTTTTACTGTGCACAAATTGCTTCATTTACTCAAATGGATTAAGTTCACAGTACTCATTAGGATTAGTTTTTTAACTTAAATGGTTTGTTGCAATCGGTTTCCTCAAATGGTTTGAGTTACTTCAACTTTTTAGGTTTTGCAGTGTATTTTTTCTTCTGGAGAAGGTCTTATTTGTTTTATTTCGGCTAGAAATAATTTATTTGGGGTCAATATTATTAGCCCCCAAATTTTACTTTTCCATTGTCTACTGTTATGAAGCAGATGGACAAACTGGGTAAGTGCAAAGGTTAACAGTTTATTATGACAACAATGACCACAAACGGGAATGAAGGTAGGGATGATGGATGAGTTGGATGATAATAAAGTCCTTTTCCTTAGCAGAAGGGGTGAGACACAATGAGAAGATGTGCTTAAGTAGGGGTCCAGGTGATTGGGTGCAGCTGTTCGGGAATTAAAACTCAGGTGATGGTGCTCGTTGTGATTGAGTGCTGGGAGAGCCTGGCCAATCCGTGACATCTACAAAACATTCATTCAATCATTCATTTTCTTTTCGGCTTAGTCCCTTTATTCCGGGGTCGCCACAGTGGAATGAAACGCCAACTTACTGTATCCAGCATTTGTTTTACGCAGCGGATGCCCTTCCAGCTGCAACCCATCACTGGGAAACATCCATGCATTCTCATTCACACACATACACTACGGACAATTTAGCTTACCCGATTCACCTGTACCGCATTTCTTTGGACTGTGGGGGAAACCGGAGCACCCGGAGGAAACCCACGCCAACACGGGGAGAACATGCAAACTCCACACAGAAATGCCAACTGACCCAGCCGGGGCTCGAACCAGCGACCTTCTTGCTGTGAGGCGACAGCACTACCTACCTACCTAGCACCGTGTCGCCCTGTCTACAAAACAAACCACTGTTATACAATGTTTTTCCTAATTACCCTAATTAGCTTAGTTTATGTTATTTACCTATAAATGTCACTTTAATTTGAATACTACTGTAGTATCTTGGGGCGCCACGGTGGCGTCGTGAGTAGCACGTTCGCCTCACAGCAAGAAGGTCGCTGGTTCGAGCCCCGGCTGGGTCAGTTGGCATTTCTGTGTGGAGTTTGCATGTTCTCCCCGTGGTTGCGTGGGTTTCCTCCGGGTGCTCCGGTTTCCCCCACAGTCCAAAGACATGCGGTACAGGTGAATTGGGTAAGCTAAATTGTCCATAGTGAGTGTGAATGTGTATGGATGTTTCCCAGAGATGGGTTTCGGCTGGAAGGGCATCCGCTGCGTAAAAAATATGCTAGATAAGTTGGCGGTTGATTCCGCTGTGGTGACCCCGGATTAATAAAGGGACTAAGCCGTCAAGAAAATGAATGAATGAATGTAGCATCTTGAAAAATATCATAATATCATGTACTGTCATCATGGCAAAGATAAAAGAAACTGGTATTAGAAATGAGTTATTAAGACTATTATGTTTAGAAATGTGTTGAAAAAAAATAAGTTTGTTAAACAGAAATTAGGGGAAAAATATACAGGGGAGCTAATAATTCATCAGCACTAATAATTAGAACATAATATAAGGCAAAATGCTGGTCTGTGTCATAATGAGTTGGAGAGAATAACAGCTCTTCACCTCAGTAGCCTGGTCTGACCTTTCTTCTAATGAAGAGGAAAGTGGTCTGGTGTGCGAGTGTGTCGCGGTGTGAACCCACAGACGAGACGGGATCAGGTTTCTGCAGCCGGTGTTTGAGCGATCACACCTTATAGTTTAACCACCGGGTGTTATTGCAAGTAGCCTGATCCTCTGAAGGTGATAAACTTCTGCTTGTTTAACTGTACAAGATCATTATTTCTGTGGTTTCACAGCAGCCCATGCTGTTGTTTTTTAATATACAGTTGAAATCATTGAATTAATAGCCCTCCTGAATTATTAACCTCCTGTATATTTTATTCCCCAATTTCTGCTTAACGGAAAGAAGATTTCAACACGTTTTCAAGAAGATTCAACACCTTTCTAAAATTTTTTTAAAGAGTTATTATTATTTTAAAGAGATTAAATTACTGATTTATTTATCTTTGCCATGATGACAGTAAATAATATTTTACTAGATATAAGACACTTTAGGCAAGTTAGGATAATTAGGCAAGTTATTTTATAACAGTGGTTTGTTCTGTAGACAATCAAAAAAATATATATTGCTTAAGGGGACTAATAATGTTGACCTTAAAATGTTAAAAATCAGACATACTGTGAAAAATACTTGCTCTGTTAAACATAATTTGCGAAATATTTAAAAAATAAAAATAAAAAAATCACTGGAGGGCTAATAATTTTGACTTCAACTATATTTTATTTATAACAATTCTGTGCAAGCCCAAAACAAAGATTATCACAGACTTTATACAAAAAATATGTTATTATAGAAATGATAACTGAGACAAAAACAACAAAAACACTAAAAAATATAAAAAATAAAACAGTTTATCCAAACATGCACCTGTAAAAATATAGACCTTAAAGTCATACTTGGATGGGGAAAAATACTGAAATTGTCCATGATTACAGGGTCTCCACAGGGTCTTAAAAGTATTTAAAGTTGACAAATCAATTTAGAGAAATTTAAGCCCTAATAAAGTATTAAAAGTCTTAAATACTATTTTACATGGTTTTAAATTTTGTATCATTTTTGATTATACAGCATCTAGTTGTATGCTAAAGTTTGGCTGAACTTAATCTACAAATATTGGGAGGCTGTAGTTTATGAAGTCTAGAATCCTGCTAGATTTGACATCAGGTTACTTTGTTTACTCTAACCAAGGCAACACTGTTATTCATGTGGCTCTAGGCGTCACCTACTGGATAAGCAATTTTATTTATTATATGAACAATGTTTTAGGCCCAATCCCAATTCTACCTCTTATCCCTTCCCCTTCCCCCTTTGTTTTGCACGTTCATGTGAAGGGATTAGGGGTGTCCCAATTCTCTTTAGCTTAAAAGCGTAGGGCTAAGGGGAAGGGCTAAATACCCCTTGAAACTTTTCAGGACCTCACTCGAAACCAAGGGGTAAGAAAATTTCCCAGAATACAGCAGCTACAACAGCAGCATGACTACACACGGAAGTCAGGAGATGCACAAATTGCGCTTAAAAAAAATATGCTGAAATTAAAAACTGCTGTTTTTTTCTCCTGTATAGTAGTCCTGCAACATTCTGTCACTAGATGGCATTCGAATACCCTGTCAGAAAAGTCCAGTGGCTGGGAATGACCTTTTTACAGTATCTGCTATTATGTTAATGTTGTTTTGGTGTGTTTACATACAGTAGTTGAATATGGCCACAGTACAGTTGCAAGCTTATTGCCACATTATATTGTCATGATAACATGATATAGTTGCCTCCAGTGATTTCCTGAAGATAAACACCAAAACAAAAACAAAAAGCGCAACTGTAATAACTACGGTAGATGCAATCGTCGATCTCATACAGTATGAAGCATGAAATCGTGACGACATTTGATGATGTGTGCATGGTAGTAGTGCTGTCCAGTTACTTAGGGGTAAATTTTGAAACCCTTCCACTTCACACTCTGTTTCAAGGGACAAGGGGAAGGGGAACAAAAATAGAATTGGGATTGGGCCTTAGGATTAGTTTCTTACAATTGGTATTTAATATTTATACTGTAAACTGTATAAGTTAAAATGTTGTTACCAGTTGAACCCTCAAGTATAGATGAGGTCTTAAAGTGTATGCAAAGAGTCTTAAAAAGGGCTTAAAAGGTATTTAATTTCACACTCTGGTACCTATATATACTCTGGATTAAGTGCCTTACTTTCAACTCTTGAAAAGATAAAAAGGGGAACCAGATTTTTTACAGCAACCATTACAATCAGCCGTTTACTCTCTAAGAAATGATGAGCTATTAAAACCAAATTGGGTAAAATATGGACAAACCCAAATATCTGGTCCAATTTAAGTGAAGTTTGTTTATAAACTAATTTTGAGAGGATCACGTGCAGATGATTGCTTGCAGCTGGTGCTGCATTACCCAATTTATGATTCACCAATCAGATGATTCCTAAGCCACTATAAATACCCTACGTTCCATATCACAGCCATTTTCATTTTGAAGAATCCCCCTTCCACCCCTACTCCTCCTCCTTTCCTAGATGGGTGGCATGGTGGCCCAGTGGTTAGCACTGTTGCCTCACAGCAAGAACGTCACTGGTTCTAGTCCTTACCAAGCCAGCTGACATTTCTGTGTAGAGTTTACACGTTCTCCCCGTGCTCACGTGGGTTTCCCCGGGGTTCCCTGGTTTCCTCCCACCGTCCAAAAACATGCAACTTAAGTTAATTGACTAATCCAAATCGGCACCATAGACATGCTCCTAATAAGTAGTTATCTCTTCATAGCAATCACTATCTGTTCATTAGCTACCCGCAGGGGAGTTCTCAAGATCTACCTGAGCTCAAACTCTCCTCTTGCCTTGCAAACAGGAGGGAGCCCCGGGTTCGAGAATCTTATGAGCTCAGGGCTCTCTCACAGGACAGCGTGCCAAACTAGCTTTATAATCAATCATCAGCTAAGTGTGAGTTCTTGTATTAAAAAAAAATCCAACTGTTGGGAGAAATGTGTTGAAAAAACCCCGGCATTTTTTTTTAGAGTGTATGAAAACTAAAGTGTTCCATCAAGATCACACTTTTAACCACCACCATACCAAAACATAATAGACATTTGCTGATAGTGTCAATGCTAACACAGAGTCAGAACATCCATACATGAATAATTCAATATCTGGACTGAAGGTTTCTCAAAAACATTTGAATACCACTAAAAATAATTCTCAGAAGAAGTCTCAGGGCAACTCCAAAAAGCTGAGCTCTTGCATCTAACCCATAATGGAAAAACTGAAGTGAAGATTTTATTGAGTTTAGTTTTGGTATAATGTAATCTGTTTAACACTTAAATCACAGCAGCCCATGTTATACATTGCTCAGTCTGAGGCTGAATAGTGATGGCCGTGAATCATAATGCGGAATTATGCAAAGGAACGCTGAGTAAGAGAGGTAATTTCCATGGCCTGGTCTGCATTTGTACTCTACACCAGCTTTTACAGCCACTTTAGTGTTTTAAGCCATTTTCTTGTCCAGTTTGATTCTGCCTCCAAAGAGCAGCGGAAATCTCCCCAGCAGTGGAGAGACTGGAGGAATTTTCGGAAAGGGGGGCGATGGTGTTTTTGGAATGATTGTGGCTGAGAAGTGTTTTTTGGTGCTTCCCGGGATGAAGGGAGAGGTGGTGCTGCTGGCAATGGAAAACTGAGAGTCTGTTCCCTCTCACGCTTAATGGATGATAATAATAATAATAAGGATAATTTGTATGCCACTTTTTTTTTCGAAGCTCGAGGTCATTTCGCAGTGAAATTACAGGCAGTTTCATTCAGAAATTCAAAAGTGACATTCAGAAATGGAAATGAATGAAAAAACAATAGTTTTTTTGTAAACTTTATCTTTAGAATTTAAGGTTATTTAGGTTCAATGTAATTTACTTGTTTGTTAAACTGTTGCTACACACATTGCACACTGTATCCGTTCAGTTGAAAAGTAATTCTACACTGTAAAAAAATCTGTAATTTTACGGTTTATTTGCGGCAGCTGGGGTGCCGAAAAAAAGGAAAATAATGGCCGTTCAATTATAGAAATTTACCAAAAAATTACGGATATTAATTTACTGTAAAATAACAAATATTAAATTACAGAAATTTACTGTAAATAACAAATATTAAGTTACAGAAATTTACCAATAATTTAAAATTAACAAAATTTCTGTAATTTAATATTTGTTATTTTACGGTAAATTTCTGTAATTTAATGGCCGTTATTTTAGGGGTTTTTTTTTCCAGTTCCCCAGTTGCCGCCAATAAACTGTAAAATTATGGATTTTTTTTGCAGTGTACCACATGTTGTGTCAAACACATTTACACTTTAGGTCCAAAACTTTCATTTGTCATTTTAAAAGTCACATCAGGTTTGTTTGTTTTGTTTATTGTTTTTATTTTGTTTTTGCATGCAAAAAATAAGTGTTTTTAGAGGTGTTTTGACAATTCATGCCATTGAACAAACGAAAAATTGCAAAAAAAATTAAATACAAATATCAAACCTGACATGATTGAAAATATATATATATACATATGGAAAAAAGTGTTTTCATTTACAGCCATCGTAAAATCACAGTGTGCAAAATAAAGATAAAAAAAATAATACAACCACACGTATCAGTCACATTTATTATCTAGGTGTTTTGACAATTCATCCCATTGTACAAGTAAAAAGCCAAATTTCAGAAAGCTGTCACTAGCAGCACAGAACATTCTATGACAAACAATGTGTGCAATATGAATACAGAATCACGTGGATGATTCAGAAGTGACATTCAGAAATGGAAATGAATGAAAATGCAATAGGTTTTTTGTAAACTTTATCTCTAGAATTTAAGATTATTTAGGTTTAATGTACTTTACGTGTTTGTTAAAACATTGCGTCCAAACATTGTCAAAACATTGTTGTGTCCAAAACTTTCATCTGTAATGAAAATAATAAAATACAAATATCGAACCTGACATGATTAAAAAAAAAATTATATATGAAAAAAAGTGTTTTTATTTATAGCAATCGTAAAATCATCCCATTGTACAAGTAAAGGCTATCACTAGCAAGCAGCACAGAGCATTTTATGACAAAGTGTGCAATATGAAGACAGAATGAGGTGGATGATTTAGAAGTGACGTTCAGAAATGGAAATTCTGAATAATGATGATTCTTGTCTTAAATAGCCTTTTAGCCATAGAGGTTTTATATTTTCAGATTATTTAGGTTTAATGTATTTTACTTGTTAAACTGTTACTACACATTACACAGTGAATCTGTAAATGTTAAAAAAAAATCACATTTACACACTAGGTGCAGAACGTTTGTATATCAATAAAAAATCTGATCCATAAGCAGCACATAGCACTTTATGACATATAAAGTGTGTAATATAAAAGCACAAAGCAGAATGCTGTTTTCAGTGCCTGGTGCGCACCTTTCCCAAGCAGCTTTTTGGCCAGTGTGTGTGTGTGTGTGTGTGTGTGTGTGTGTGTGTGTGTGTGTGTCCGTTTATTGCCAGTCTCTGTTAAGTATTTATTCATTCATTCATTTTCCTTCGGCTTAGTCTCTTTAGTCATCTGGGGTTGCCACAGCAGAATGAACTTCCAACTTATCCAGCACGTTTTACACAGCAGATGCCCTTCCAGCTGCCACCCAGTACTGGGAAACACCATACACACTCATTCACACACATGCACTACGGCCAATTAAGTTTATTCAATTCACCTATAGTGCATGTCTTTAGACTATGGGGGAAACCCACGCCAATGGGAACACATGCAAACACCACACAGAATTGCCAACTGACCCAATCTGGACTTGAACCAATGACCCTCTTGCTGTGAGGTGACCACAGAGCCACTGTCGCCCCTTAATTAATTGTTTAGTTAGTTCGTTAGTCAGTTAGTTTGTAATCATGATTTGATGTCACATAATTCACATAATTATGAAAATATTTTTGAAAATATCATTCATTAGTTAGTTAGTTAGTTAGTCGGTTAGTCAGTTAGTCAGTTAGTTAGTTCGTTAGTCCGTTAGTCCGTTAGTCCGTTAGTTAGTTAGTTAGTTAGTTAGTTAGTTAGTTAGTTAGTTAGTTCATTAGTTAGTTAGTTAGTTAGTCGGTTAGTCGGCTAGTCGGCTAGTTAGTTAGTTAGTTAGTTAGTTAGTTAGTTAGTTAGTCAGTTAGTCAGTTAGTTAGTAATCATGATTTGATGTCACATAATTCACATAATTCTGAAAATATTTTTGAAAAT
>CAIGQQ010003610.1:8674929-8687464 GCA_903798035.1 Danio albolineatus | reverse complement strand
ATATACATACTAGCTTAATACAATTTTAATATATTTAAGTTAAATATTTTTTTTTATAGCTTATAGTTGCTCTCTGGTTGAATGTTAACTGCATTTTGTTACCCTGTATTCTACATGTGTAGGGACAATAAACTTTATTCCAGTATAATCTAATGTAATCAAGGCAAGGCAAGTTTATTTATTTAGCACATTTCACACAAAGTGGCAATTCAAAGTGCTTTACATAAACAGGAATAAAAGAGACAATAAGAACAGAAAAACAAATAATAAAAATGATTAAAAACAGATTGAAATGTGTTAAACAAGTTATAAAAGTATGAAAAAGAAAAGAAAGACACAATAGTGCGATTGTCGCACTAATCTAATCTGGTGCAACAAGATACTCAAAGTACATTGATTATTAGAATTTTTTTAGGACATTTTAAAAAACATTGGAGTTTTAGCAAAACTAAATGAAAAAAACAAAAACAATATTGATATATCTATGTAAATGTTTTGAAACTATATACCCGTAAAGTAAAATGAAGCTAATGCAAATTGACATTTTTGAGTGAACTAAACCTGTAAATTTACAATACCTCAGTTTAAAAAGAATCTAAAAATAAAGACTTCTTCCACCAAGAATGCTCATTAAATTAATTAGGCTCACCATAGGCTGTTTATAGTGTAGCTTAGCACATTAATATCAATTAGAGGTCACAGGTGTGTTGCGTTTATCAGCCTCTTTCAAGTGTTTTGAAGAGGCTCATCTAGTCAGACCCTTTTAATCGGACTTTAAGTTGCTCGTGTTTCCTCTAAAACCTGTAGTTTACTATGAGCGCGGAAGGTAAATGTAAGCCACTAGGGTGGTATAGCCTACAAATGTGATTCTAGGTTTAGCAGAAGGAAATGTGCGTCCTGCCAGGGCCCACCCCCACAGTGTAATGTAACCTTGGCATTAACTTGAACATGAAATCCTTTCTGCGGCGCATGCAGTGTAAACCTTTACTTTATCCGTTTTACTGCAAATTAAAATTTTGTTGCTTTTTCCGTCTGATTTTACGGGAAACATCTGGGGCTCGCACCACTCCGTAACTGTGGCCCGAGGCGTTCTGGCTCAGAAGGAAGGCGGGAATAATGAGACATTATCAAACACGCTGCTGGTGGATACACACACAAGCTTTTTTTTTAAACCAAACACACACAAAAAAATTACTTTTAAATCCATGTGCCTCTCACATCACTTAGTCTGTTAATTACGGGAAGTGTGACTCATTTCTGTGAATCAGTTTAAAATGATTCAGCGAATCGTATGTCAGGTTGTATAAGTATGATCACGGGGTATAAGTTTTCATATTGTAAGTTTTACAATGTCAATAAAGCCTCGTGTAAGCACATGCTGCTGTTTATTTCATGCTTCCCTAATAAATTTTGTAATAATGCTTATTATGTACATTTAATTTTTTCCATTACTTTTTATAATTCAGCTCATAAAAGCAAAGTGATTTATAACTCTGTTTTGAAAGCCATACCAATAATCTTACGCATACTGCATAATATTACTCGTCTCCACTCTTCTCTCACAACCAACACAGCAGTTCTCATCCACGCATTAGTTACTTCACGTCTTGACTACTGTAATGCACTTCTCACTGGGCTTCCTTCTAAACTTCTCCATAAACTCCAACTGGTTCAGAGCCATGTAGCTCTGTGCCATTTCCAGGACTTCATCTCACAAGCATGCTCTCTATCAGCTTCACTGGCTTCCGGTAAAGATTCATATTGATTTTAAAATACCTCTAACTTTCAAGGCACTTCACAAGCTTGCTTCTCAATATCTCACTGAACTTCTCCATATTTATACCCCTCCTAGCACTCTTAGATCAGCCAACTCTTTCTCCCTGGTGTCTCCTCGCACTAGCCAGATCTTTGAGCTCAGCAGCTCCTCGGAACTCACTTCCCCTGGACCTAAGGAGCAGTGATAGTCTTCACATTTTTAAAGACCCATCTTTTTGAGCAGGCTTTCCTATGACTATCCTTTACCATGTTATTTTATACTTCGATGTGTTTGTACTCCTCTCATGCATTTAAAATTGTTTTATTTTTTATTAATTTGTTTTGGTATGTCTGTTGATGCTTTTTGTAAGGCGACCTGGGGTGTCCAGAAAGGCACCATTGTTATGACCCCCTCATTTGTGTCACAACATAAAACAGCTTAGTTATATATGTAACTAATTTATTATACATAGAACTAATAGAACAACAAATCAAGCAAACAAACTAATGTCTAGGGATAAATGAAGAAGTTAAAGAACTTAAGATATAATCACAACTAAATTTAACTACATGATATAAATAATGCAAAACAAAACCAAAAGGCTACAGGATGAAAGAGATGATCTTGACACGAGGACATCCCAGTAGCCACATCGTCCTTCAAAAGCTAGCACAAAACTCTTATTTATATGCTTTAAACCAATTGGCGAGCATCCAATCAGGATCTGCCTCATCCAAACTGGAATCCTGGAGTCGTCACACCATTTATATAGATGTGACACTGTTTAAATTTTTTATAATGCATGTGAAGCTGCTTTGACACAATCTACATTGTAAAAGCGCTATACAAATAAAGATGAATTGAATTGAATTTAATAAATAAAATGAATGATTATTTATTTATTTGTTATTATTATTATTATTATTATTATTATTATTATTATTATTATTATAACCTACATATAATTTTCTTTTTACACTAAACAATGCTTAGTGCAAAATCCCCTTTATATTTCTGAATATAAATGAACATGAATAAAGAAACATCTGCATGCTTTAATTTGATGCAGTTTCTTTGAACAAACTTTTCAACATTTAACTTTGACTTTAACTTGATGTAGGAGTGCGGTTTCCCCGCCCACCGAATTGATTGACAGCTGCGTATTAACATGTCTCTGAAGTAACGAATATAATTATATCAACAAGACAGGACGTGCGCAAAGCAAGGATCTGTTCGGCTCTTTGTGATTATCAGTCATCATCAAATGTGATCAAGAGTGAGTTTTACAAGTTTAAAACGTGTTTAATACAGTGCATATCTGTAATGAATTACAGCGATTTACTTCTGCTTTACTTTATCACCACAGCCGTGTGTCAGGACAATTATAAAAGAAGACGCTTCAGTCTCGGTTTGTGGACATTAAATCAGATTTATTTTGTACATTAACATAACGGATATCCATACACCAATGGACATTAATGTGTATCCTGTCAGATTTGCCATGCAAAAGTAGTGCAACGATAAACGTGCGCGCTGTCTGTGTGTGTGTGTCCACTGTGTGTGCGCTTCAACTTTGTAACGACATTGTGCGTGACTCATTGTTGCAACCCCACAACAAATGCATCAAATAATCATTGGGAAAAGTTCTAACTGTAGTATTTCTCACAAACGTTACATGAGATCTGCTTCCTTCATGTCTGTCTGTTGTCTGACACAGCCGGAGGCAGAGATTGAGGCACACTGCAGGCACGTGGGAACGGTAGGCGCGGATACAAGGTGCTCAAAGCTAAAAATCACAAACTTCAGAAAGCTATAATAAATAATCTGATGGGTGTTTTGAGCTGAAACTTTACAAACACATTCTGGAGACACATAAGACATATAAAATCTGAAAAAAAAAAAGGGTAAGCTAGGTGCCCTTTAAATTTATTTCAGTATTAGTTGGTCTGACCTAGTTGACTGGAGAATCACCCTGTACTTAAAATATCTCTACTTTTCTTTTTATTTTATGTAACTTTTACTTCATTACATTCCAAAACAAAATATCTGGGCAATGAATCACTGACTCAAATTATCCAGTCAGAGGGAGTCTCCAGTTAATGATTCACAGATTCAAATGATCTACACTGTAAAAAATCCAACTTAAAATTTGTTAGATGAGTTTAAAATTGTAAGTTAGGTGGACATATTTTATGAGCTCAGAGTTGAATTTACTCATAAAAATGAGTCAACTGCATGTTTGGCACTGTCTGTTCAACTTACAATTTTATAGCAACTGGCTGCAAAGAAATTTGGAGTTTATAAGCTTCAGTGTTTGAAGTTGTGCCAAATTATTCAGTGAAGTGTAATTGACTTAAAACTTAATTTAAAATTTAATTTGGCACAACTTCAACCACTGAAGCTTAATAAACTCAACATTTCTTTGCAGCCGGTTGCTTTAAAATTTTAAGTTAACTCAACGTTTTTTTATTTTTTATTTTTTACAGTGTTGGAGCGAGCCCCCAGTTAAAACTGCACTGTTGCTTTCATTGATCCAGTTGGAGAATGTCAGTTTATGATTCACTGATTCAAACGTTCCAGTCATGGTGAGTCTCCAATTATGATTCACTGATTCAAATGATCCAGGTGGCATTCCAGTCCAACTTTTTATGCACTTCACTCGCTAACTTCCCTCCCTCTTGTTGAATCATATACATCAATAATTAGGATTCCCTAGAGGGAACAAGGGAAGTTTGTGAGTGTATGTGTAAAAGTGATACAGCCTCTGTCAGATCGATTCTAATGATTCACTGACTCAAGAGATCCATTTGGAGAGTCTCTATTTATCGATTCACTGTTTCAAGTGATTCAGTTCAGGGCAAGTCTCTAGTTAAAAATTCCGAGATTTATTAAACTGATTCAGAACAAGGAGACCTTGAGGTCTGATGGTGTCAAACATAAGTTTCTAAAACCCAGGGTTGGGTTTATTGTTAGGGTTTATTGTTGTAAATAATAATTATATTT
This sequence comes from Danio albolineatus, assembly GCA_903798035.1. NCBI lineage: Eukaryota > Metazoa > Chordata > Actinopteri > Cypriniformes > Danionidae > Danio > Danio albolineatus. Next base: position 8,682,705 of record CAIGQQ010003610.1, on the reverse strand, counting down.
AGGTCACGACAGTCAATCGGTAATGCATATATTATAGTGCATCATATCAGACATAACCGTTGATTTTTAGTGGGAGTGGCACACTGATCAATCCAACATGGCAGATGCAGCTATGCTTGTTGAGAAGTTGAATGTGGCATCTGTGTATTCATATCTATTAGTATTACACACTGTTGTTTCAAAAGGGCATCTTTCTTTTTACAGACCAGATATACGGTGAGCTAAACCTACTGCACTTTGTGGAAGTGAACAAATCATATAGTGAAGAATCTTAACAGGTTCGTTAAAAAAAATCAGTTTCATAAGAAATAGTGGTTTGCAAGCCGCATATTTTATGCTACATTTAAAATTTATGTTCAACATTTTAGACTTCTGTTTTCGCCTACGTATGAGTGTAAGACTGTCAGAGGTGCGAACTTTGTTTTTTCAAAACTGTAGTAGCCTAAATGATATTGATTTAAGTTTACGATGTTTATTTTTTATCTACGCGCAAGTGTCAGCAGGACGTGTTTCCCCCGCTGCGCCGCGTCACGACGTCAAGTAAACCCTGCGTTCAGCTCGTTTCCGCTGCGGTTGCACAGATTTGCGCAGGTGCACGGAATAAAGAGGTGCGTGCATGTGTGTGTGTGTGTGTGTGCGTGTGTGTGTGTTTAATGGGCTGCTTCTCGCTCCGCACTTTTTTTTCTTCTTTGGGTTTCCCCATCACCACAAGAGAATATTTACTTTTATTTTTAAACTGCAGCTGTTTTCTCGTAAGTTTATCTCTGTATTTGGGAGAGTGGAGACGCCAAATTGTTTATCAGTAAAATGACACATTCTCTACAATAAGCCTGCTATGTTTTTAGTTTTTTTTTTTTTCTTATTCAAGTGATTCAAAACATAATCTAGGATAAAAACATGTACGGAAACTGATATAAAATAGTCTTGCCGAATATTTAATATCATTGACTTAACAAATAAAGCAATGATGCTTTTAGGAATGTACACATATCAGTAGTAACAAATTGCTATTGTAAACAAGGCAAGCATGTGTAGCTTGTCCAGCATGCAAAGTTTTTTTTTCTTGTCATGAAAAATGACAAGACATAAAACTGATTCCCTTTGAGACCCTTTTACACTTGATGGCCAGATTTTTATTATTATTATTTTTAAATACAATTTGGGAAAAAATGTATAAAAAATGTCATTTTAATCTGTTGTAGCACTGTAAAAAATGCTGAGTTTCAGTTTCAAACAACTCCTATGGTTTTGACAATATTAAGTTGATTAAATATAGTGTATTTATTGTAAGTATTTTCAAAAAGATTTCTCTTTTTTTATCATATCAAATATCATCAGTGGCGTTTAAGATTGACCTGACATATAATGTTGCCTGTCAAAGTTCATTAGCTGACTTCAAATATAAAATATCTTATAAAAGCAATTAAAATAATAAAAACAAATATGTGCCCAGGAAAACTAGAAATTACCCTAGAAATAATTTTCTGATACCATCAGAAAGCAGAAGTTGCATTATTCTTGAACAGGCCTACAAAACAACTGAGCCTTTATCAAACATTAATGCCTCGGCAGTAGATTTATATCAAGCTAAGCCTGGGAAAATGAGATGTAAACAATTAAATGCTTTGTGAGCGTTGGTGTAGATTTAAAGGAGAAATGAAAAGGTCTGGTAGGGGTCCGGTATTTAAATGCTTTGGTTATCTGTGGTTGTTAAAGAGTTTGCCTCCAGCCGTCTGGATTCAGTGATCTTTCTTATTAAAGCGGACAAGCTTTTTTTTCATGAGCTTAAAAGTAAAACTGGCTTGACTTTCTCTTCAGCTAATGAACCTGCACTGTTTGCTTTTTATAACAAGAGTAGAAGAAAACCTAAATGCACATTATTTGTAGTACATTTCTGACATATAAACGACGTGAACACATGGAAATCAGCCTAAATGTTCAAAAATATGTTTTAATAAATAAGCAAAATGTACAATGGATGGAAATCGAAAAATGTTGCATAGGAAAAATCAAACGTATGCATTTATCCATGCAGCGTACTTCAAGAAAGTATTGCTCTAAATTGCATTGGTCCCTTTAAAATTGACAATACTCACAGGCAGCCTATGTACAATAATTTTATATATATAAACTCTTCTGTTTAGAGACAAACATGAAATATAGTTTCCATACGGATAACAGATGGCCTTCCTGTACTATCATCATGGCGACATTTAAGAATAACTTGTGAAAAGATTAAATGTATTTGACGACACAGGAGACGTCATCTACTTTTTCCTCTAAGTATATAAAAAGTCCCTTTTATTGTGTCCTTCATGAGGATGCTCAAGTCCGTAGATGTATCCACTGAATGTCCTTTGGCCACGTCGCTGAGGTTTGGAGGTTCATCGATTATTCCTTTGGCATCTTCAGAATTAGTGGAAGTAAACAGTCTAGGGAAGGATAAAAAAAAAAAACATTTAGCTTCAGAAATCGGTTTTAAATAAGACTTTTTCTGTGAAGGTCTAAAACTTCAAGGTTCATCTGCGGTTGAATGCACAAGCTTGGTTGAAAACATAGCAAAATAGGAAGCTATTAATGATCCCGTTATTTAATTTTGAGTGGGAGCACATGCTTATACAGGAAAAGGCTTGGTTCAAACATGCTGCACAAATCCCAGGTGGAATTACGTCACTGGAAAATAACTGTTTTAAGAGGTCACTTGGTTTGAAATTTGAAACCGTACACCTGACTTTCCTCTGAATATCTTGGTAGCACTTATTTCTTTATGCAAATAAATGCACAACAATCAATAAGACACCCTGGTAATATAATAACAATTAATATTTTGATTTATCTACTGTGTAAAATTAAAAAAGGGATTGTTATAATAATAATAATCCCTTTCCTTTCAGTTTATTATTATGTTTACTGTTATATGCATTGTAAAATAATCTTGCTGCTTGCTTGTATTGTAGTCGAATCAAAGTAACTTTTCTAGTCATCTCCACGTACATCAATCAAACTGACTCAAAATATTAAGTTAAACTTTGCGTAATATAAAAACTGTAGTTGAAATCTCATTAGCGCATTAAAATAAGTTAAAGCCACACAAAAATATTTGTTGTTTTCACTTTTTGTCGTTACATGTTTTTTACAGTGTAGCAAATTAAAGCTTCTTCTCACCACACTGTATTGCATTATTTTGATTTGCATCATACAAGACAAAAGTTATAGGACATCAATGAAAATGCTAGCTTATTAAATAAAATACAAAACCAAATTTGAAATCAAATGACATCAATAATTTTGATGGTATTATAATGTTATAGAATGATCGTTTAGCACAGATTTTAGCTTGAATTAGCTTGTAGTTTTGTTATAAAGATGACTTTGGTTTCAGTGGTTTGAGCAGTTATTTAACAAGCATAAACACCATCACTCCTTTAAATAAAGATTTTGGATAAAAAGGAAAAGTGCTTCACGTTTGTGATGTCTTACAGATGATTTTAGTCACACTGCAGGTGCCTTAGTGAACACCACAACACGTTTCTCCTCATAAAACATAACATATACACCGTTAAAGAAGAATGAAGCTAAACGTTTGTTTTTAGACGTATTTTACCACTTTAATTTATTTGTTCGAATTAAACGTTCAGGTTCATCCCATTTTTTCTCAATCACAATCTTTCTCATAATGATTATTTCCCCCCGCGTGCTGCTTTATGTACAGCTTTCAGGAAAGTGCTTACATCTTCATAACCATTATAAATCACCTCACATTTTATTCACGAAGGGTGAAAATATGTTACTCAATGTAAATGATCCATGGGGAGCTTCTCGCGGTTGACCTGTTATTCGTTTTCATTAGATCGACGGTGTAATGTGAATAGCTGTGTGTTTATTTGTTCAGGATAACAGTCGGAAATGTTTTGACCCGCGTGATAACCGAGAGAAAATAGCAACACTTCATCAATTCAACATTTACTTTTAGAAAACACCACAGCTTTTCTTATTACGGTCCCCGCATTATCTGTGCCACAGCAATATATTTATTGTGCTTTTACAAATATTGTCTATTCAGTTAGCAGTCGATGAATTAACTAAATGTCATAGTAATTATGATGCACATTCATTTTCTCACACCAAATGCGCCCGCTCCGGTATATTTCTCCTGAATAGTGGAATTCGCAATAGTATGTTTGTTTAAATAGCGTAGTAATATATATTTAAATTGTTTGATTACGCGTTTACTCATTAATTTAGTTAAAATTTGATTTCGTGAGGCCTAGCATTTCGTGACATGATGTAAATGTATGCCCTGGTGTAACCTATACCTTTCTGGCCTTTTCACCAGATATTTGAAGTTGTGATTATCCTAACTACTACTACTATTAATAACAGTATTCATTTGAATGTACTCTTATTAATTTGTCCTCTATAGTGAATATTTTTGTAATATAGGGCTTATCCTATTTTAATTTTTTTTTAAACATGAGACAACTTACATTGTATTAGCCTTATACCTTCTTAATTAACGGGAAAATAATTAAAACGCCTTCATGTTTTATAGGCTCAGAAAGAAAATGGCATTTTTAAGTAGAATTGACTACTGTAGGTTCTCCACATATCAATAATACAATAAATCTATGAATAATTGCACATATAGCCTAATAACTTTAAAAAAAAAAAAAAACTAAAAATTCTATCAAATATCATCTATTCTCACTTCACTTGTTCCAAACCTGTTTGAGTTTGTTTCTTCTGCTGAAATATTTTGAAAAAAGCTGAAAATATAACCTCTGACTTTCATAGTATTTTTTTTCTGCAATGGAAGTCAATGGTTACAGATTTTTAGCTTTCTTTAAAATATCTTCGTTTGTGTTTAACAGAATAAAAGAAACTCAACAAGTAAACATTTTAAGTAAACTTTCATTTTGGGTGAACTATCCCTTAAATACAACCTTTATTCAAAATAACTGCAATAACCGTCTAAACAAATGCTAATTTCACGGTGTCAATAGTAGATATAGTGTTGCATTCCAGCACTGAACTGTCAGTGTCAGCGGTGCACACAGAACAGCTGGAGTTTCTCTAATGCAGCTTACCGCACATCCACTTCTAAAAGAGCAGTAACTCTACTACAGTATATAGGCTACTTGCTGAAGTCTGGCATCTCTATACAGTACCCACCCGTTCGGCATTATCAGGACGCGTCTCGCTGCTAGTGGGACGCAGACATCGACCACGCGCCCTCCATCCTCCACACCGAAAACGCGTAACTGAGTCTCTCGTGCGCGACGTAGCTGCAGCTGGACATCTTGTTGTCCATCTCGTCGCTCTGCAGCACCTGACAGAGGAAATCAATGTACCTGGAGGCGAGCTTGAGCGTCTGGATTTTGCTGAGTTTATCCGAGGGGAGCGTGGGGATGATTTTGCGCAAAGACGCGAAGGCTTCGTTCAGCGATTGAGTCCGTTGCCGTTCGCGCACGTTCGCCAGGACGCGCTGGTTCTGGAGCTCCTCGAAGGACTGGGTGCTGCTCGGGCTCGGCTTTTTGTTGCGTTTATTAACGGAGCTCGGGCTGCTGCTGTCCTCGCTCGACTTCCTTCCTTGCCTCCTCTTCCTCCCGAACCTTTTCTGCTGTCTGTCCAGCTCCTCCTCGCTGGTCACCAGGCTGTCCACTGGGGAGACGGGAGAGCTGGAACTCTCTTCCATTTCTTTTTTAAAGAAACGAGGAGAAAACGCGATCTCCACTTTCGGATCCGTGGTTTAGACTCGTAATATCCGTTTTGTTGTTGGGGATTTGGTCTGTCCTCCTGAAGTCCTGACACTGCGCGCGTCCCCTAATTCCAGAAGTAGAGCTTGGCACGGTTTTCCTCCCGCAGGAAGTTTTTTCCTAAATTTTGGGAAACTTTATCCTGGACTCTGATGCTAAATACTAGAGTGACTGGAGGGGGAGGAAGCGCTGCTCTCTGATTGGTGGACTAATAAACGAGGAGGACCAGGCTAAAGTTACACTGCAGCTTAACTCTCAGATCATATACCATGGTTACTTGCAGATGGATGCTCGCAGTTTCAGACATCAGTCTTATCACTGTAAAAACTACAAGCTAATTGTGAAACGATGGAAATCGGAGTAGTGATAGGGCTTTAAATGGTAAAACAAAATGAAATAAAATCATTAAATAGCTAAATTAATTTTAATGATTAGCATTTTATATTAATAAAAATATTGAGTAACACTATAATAGCCATACACACTATGAATCATTTATTAAGCATTAGCAGTAAATAGTAAATTGATTATTAGTTAAGCATTGACTTGACATTTATAGACGTTAGTGAGTAGTTTATAAATACAGCTATAAATGCTGTATTCTTGACTTAAACGCACATATATAATGTGCTTAATAATTGTGTTTACACTTTAGTAAAGGGTAATTGTTCATTACTAAATTAAATATAGCATTATTTACACACCAGTTGTTTAAGAATAGTTGGTGTTTTTTAAGATCATTCAGAATCATACTATTGAATAAACTCAATGAAACGGAAACAGTTTTTTTATTGGGTTAAACATAACAATATAAATTTTAGAATAATTGAACTTAAATAACTACATAGAATTACGCTAAATTATGAATGTTATGTTGAATGAACTAAACCACATTACATTACTTTGATGTAACTAACTTAAGTTCACTAAAATAAATATACTTTCTTTAAGGTAACTTAACTCAGTTACGTGGAACCAGTGGACAAAACAAAGTTAATTAAAGCCAACATATCATTTTTTGAGTGTGCGTAAGTAAAGGATTAATAAACTATTCAAATCAGCATTTTATATATGAAGAGTTCACATGTAAAAAACTCTAAGTGCCATCTGAAATTTTCAGTCCCACTTTATATTAAGTGGCCTTTACTACTATGTACTTAGATAAAAATATAAATACAATGTACTTAATGTGTCCACAGTGTATTAAAGAACACTTGTGGTGCTCTTGAGGTGGGATACAGGTAGGTTTAGGGACAGGTTTGGTGGTATTGGGCAGGTTTAAGAGTGGGTTAAAGGGTTAGGCATGGTCAACAGTGTAGTTATAAATGTAATTAAAAGTTAATTACTGATGTAATTACATGCAGGTATTTAATCAAGCATAAGTACAATGTAAAAACATGTATTTACACAATAAGTACATTGTAACGAATTATTAATATCAGTGTAAGTACATATTAGTTAAGGCCACTTAATATAAAGTGGGACCAAATTTTCTTCTGAAATGAGCATTTTTATCAGGCTCCAGTGTGTAGGTTTTATGAATATCACTTTTATGGCAAAGATAAAGTTAGGTATTAAAGTATAAGGTATTAGGTATAAAGATAAAGGTCTTTAAAGTGAAATATCTCAACATAAACAAAGGAGTCTGAGAGAAATGTTAATTTTCCATGGAAATGTCAGATGGCTTCATATCTTATGATTCAGGCATATAATAATAGTTACTTTGTTAATAAACGCTTCATTCAACTCAACTCAGCTTCATCCAGTTTTGTGACCTGATCTAAAGTGAGGACTATTTTTGCTTTATAATCACTTATAAATGACAGTTAAAGGCTTAGCATCAAATGAATATTAAATCTTTGCAGTCGTGTCTAAAAAATAAAATTACTGTAAAGTTTAAGCGTTGATGAATAACAGAAATGTCATAATATAACATAAGACTGGATAAAACAACAATATAGTAATTTAACAATAAAACAAAACAAAACAAAACAAAACAAAACAAAACAAAACAAAACAA
>CAIGQQ010003610.1:8662659-8674919 GCA_903798035.1 Danio albolineatus | reverse complement strand
CAAAACAAAACAAAACAAAACAAAACAAAACAAAACAAAACAAAACACATTTCTGTGTGGAGTTTGCATGTTCTGCCCGTGTTGCTGTGGGTTTCCTCCGGGTGCTCCGGTTTCGCCCACAGTCCAAAGACATGTTTCCCAATACTGAATTGCTGCTGAAAGTGCATCTGCTGCGTAAAACATATACTGGAATAGTTGGCAGTTCATTCCTATGTGGTGACCTCTGAAATAGAGACTCAGTCGAAGGAAAATGAATAAACGAATAGCAACTAGCAACTGTTTCTTGCCTGTTTCTTGACTTTGAGCATTCACCTTATTCCAAAATGTCCCCGTAAAATGTTTTACGATCAATTGTTGTTGTTTTTTCTTAGCTATTACGATGCACAAAAGGTCTCTCACCTCTTTCGTATCGTGGCACACAGTAGATGGATCTCTGCAGACATTTCTTCATCCTTTCATGTCAGATGAAAGACCTCTCCCTATTGTTTTCCAGAATAAGTCCAAGGTTTCACAATACCCCTAAACACATGTAGGAGTCAGTCTGTTGTGAAGAACTTTTGGCAAAGCCTCACACGGTTTTTCTCTTACGCGGCCATTTGAATGCCGGGCCTGGACTGTCTCTTTGAATAAGACAATAATAATGCATGTCAGATTTCTTTTACCAGTGTCCAGTGTTCAAAAGCAGCTTTGGGATGTTTCGTATAAGGCAGCAGTTCGGTCGCATTTGTAAGGTTTTCAACTGTAAATTATGCCTTATTTCAGAAAGAAGATTTGTTTCCCTTTGATTTATGTATGTAGTCCACATGTGAGCGGATGACTGACGTTTGGGAAGAAGCCAGCGGGAATAGCCTTGAGGACGATCAGATGATCTCCATGTCCATTCTGGTTAAAACCTGGACGCTCTGAAAGGGTTTTTCAGTGCAGGATGTTTATGGTTTAAGAGCTTCAAGATAATCCAACATGAATGCTTCTTAATCAAAGAGCTTGAAGCAATTATAGTTTTACATGCTACGGCATCTATAATATAAAGAAAAGAGGAAATGGTTGAATGTGTCAACCTGATTACGTGCACTTTCTTAATAGAGAATGATGTCAAATCAAGCCGCCGCGATGTTAATACTCAAGAACATCCTAATTATAGATCAAATCTCAAATCCCAAATGGAATTTTCTGCCCCATCTCCTCTGTTCCACGCCATCAGACTGAATTCATTTAAAGGAGTAGTTAATCCAAAAATGAAAATTCATCTTGACCAAAACCATATGCCAGAACCATTTTATTTATTCTCTTCATGCTTTAAAAAAATAAAGGTTCCACAAAAGAAGCCTTTCAGTGAACAACATGGAGGGTTGAGCAGATAAAGGTCTTTCTTGGCATTGATGGTGCTCTGAAGAGCCTTTACCGTCCAAGTTCTTTAGATCAGTGGTTCTCAAACTGTGGTACACGTACCTCTGGTGGTACACAAGCTTCCTTCTAGTGGTACACGGAGGAATCGCTAAATAATTAAAGTAAAAAAAGAACACACTTTTAACGCTTTGATGCGTACAATAACACCAATGTGATCAGTAAATTGATTTTAATAAGCTAAACCTTTTATTTAAGTGGCTGACAATAATAAATACTCTTAATTAGAAGAATGAATTTGCCTCGTTTTTGACATGTGCAGTGCTGTAGCTGCTTAATTACGCCTACTATGCTACTGTACTTTAATACTGGTTATTATGGTGGTACTTGGAGAGACAATTTTTTTCTGAGAACTTACTTGGAGAAAAAAAGCTTGAGAACTACTGCTTTAGGTCATTAAACTGAGTACATTTACATGGACACCAATAATGCGATTAAGACAATACTCTGATAGAGACCCTACCATGTAAACAGCAATTTTTGATTACCCTAATCTGACTAAAGTCATAATCAAGCTAAAGAGAAATCAAAATAAGATATGTGGAGTATACCGATTTTAGTCGCATGATTGAAGTGGAGTACAGACATGTAAACACAGCAATCAAACTATTACCGTCGTGTAGGATTTCGCCTCAATTTGCGACAAGATAGTCTGTACACACACAGCTGTTTGACACTATTCTCTGCACCTACAGTACCAAGTAAGTGAAGGAACACAGACACCTGCGTTGTGAAATGTGGAAGGGTTTGTTGTATGAAATTCTATTAAAGCAACACTCCAGCAGTTCAAACTCGCATCCAATACCTCATTTGTCACAGCGGGCGCAAAGTGCCAAAGTGAAAGTGCCCAACTGTAGTTCAAGTCGAACAATTAAAAACAAAACAGTCAAAATCACATGAAACTCCGGAGGAAATGTGGATAGCGTGGTGACGCAAGGACTTTAATTATGTGCTATAACATGTAAAACGGGATCATGAAAGAACATTCAAAAAAAGCAACTCATGTAAACACCTTAATCATATTATTGTCTTATTCAGATTAAGACAAATAATTTGATTGCTGATGTTTATATTAACATAGTTTTTTTAACAGGGATGGTCAATATGATATATGTTTTAAATACGTAATACAGTTAAAGTCAGATTTATTAACCTCCCTGAATTATAAGCCCCCTTGTTTATTTGTTTCCCCCCCCAATTTCTGTTTAACGGAGAGAAGATTTTTTTCACCACATTTATAAACAATAGTTTTAATAACTTATTTCTAGTATCTGATTTATTTTATCTTTGCCATGATGACAGTAAAAATGTTTTACTAGATATTTTTAAGACACTTCCATACAGCTTAAAGTGGCATTAAAGGCTTAATTATTTAGATTAACTAGGCAGGTTAGGGTAATTAGGCAAGTTATTGTATAGTGATCATTTGTTCTGTAGACTATCAAAAAAATATATAACTTAAAGGGGCTAATAGTTCAGAACTTAAAATGGCTTTTAAAAATTAAAAAAACTGCTTTTATTTTGGCTGAAAAAAAAAACAAATAAGACTTTCTCCAGAAGAAGAACTATCATCAGACATACTGTGAAAATTTCCTTGCTCTGTTAAACATCCTTTGGGAATTATTTAAAAAATCAAAACAAATCAAAGACAGTTTAATAATTCTGACTTCAACTGTATTTCACAAAAGTATTTTGTAATTTGTATTTGATCGGGCTGATGAAAATGGCTTACTTTAGTGTCTTATATTTTTGTTGATTTTAAATACTGTAAAATACTTTGTAAGAATTCTACATGCTGACATCATATAAATGCACCTACTGATTGGTGCCTTGGCTCTTGGAATTGACTATTCCATTCAAATAAGAACTAAAAACAAAATTGGAGAAAGAGTATGCTGTAAAAAATAATAGTAGTTTGCCAAATGTTTGTCGTTAAAACAAACAATATAAAAATAAGTAGGCGTATAGGTGAACAAGGTGGGAGAAAAGCTAAAACATGGTCAGAAAAAAGCTCAAACATGGTTTACTTCACAGAGTTAGTTTAGTGGTGAAGAGATTGATCCAATAAAACTGTTTTACAACAGAAATGTTATGCTTCTTTGTAAAAGTATTTTGTAGTATTTTTAAAATACAAAAATTCTGAAAAGTTTCTTTTGATACATGGTGTGGCTGCTGTATTTTGCAGTTTATTACACTTAAACTTAAGGTATTTGGTATTTTATTTTAAAATACATTTAAATTTATTTTTGACAACCCTGTTTTTTAATGAAAATTTCGACAATGGAGCTGTTATTTTTAAGGTTTAATCAAATTATTAATTCTTTATGTTAATAACATTGCAATTATCTACAGAATATCTGAACCTTGTGGATGGAAAGGATGCTTGGATGTTTATTCATAGAAGCATCAGTGCCAATAAAAAGAAACATTTCTTCAAAAAACCTTGGAGTGAATATTTCTTAAATGAACCACTTGTTTGGTGTACAGTTTTGTATCAATGTCGTAGAAGAACAATGTTTGGTTCCCCAAAGAACCTCTCAGACAACAGTTCTTAAAAGAGCAATTTATTTTAAAGTGTGACGAACATTTTAATGATCACTTTTCTGCATAACTAAAGTAAATGAGAAACGGGGTCAGTTCCCAAATATGAAAGCATTGCCATATACAGTTTAAGAACCGTTTTTATTTTTCTTGTCTTTTTTTTTTTAGTGTGAAGGTCATTTGAGTAATTTCAGGAACATTTATTCCCACTACAGTGTAAAAATATCTATTAATTAACAGTTTTCCATTTGTTTACAGTTGTGAATTGCATTATGGGATGTCGATCTCTGCTCTGTTAAATTCTGATGTTGAAAATTCAACTCTACAGTTTAACAATGTGACTTTTATTGACATTTTAGCAGTTTGAAATAATGTAATGTGTAAGAAATAATATATAGAGACAGAAGTCTGTAAAATAACAGAAAACATACTGTCAGTTTATTACAAGGTGTTTGAAGCATAATTTACAACACCAACCCAGACAACATATCACTTTAAACTATTAAAAATGTTCATGAAAGTCACTTCTTCAAACATTTTTCAAGATTAAAAGTTGCTGAATGAAAGATCAAGATCCCATAATGCAATTCAAAAGCATAAAGAAATGGAGTGAAAAAAATAAAAATAAAACATGAATGACAAAATATGGAAAAATGCTTATTTGTGGATATTTTTTGTGTATAAAGAACATTTTTGTGTAATTGAAAGCTTATAAATGCTTCTCAATGAAACCAATAAAGACCATGAGCTCCAGAAATAATGTAAAAATACTGTTAAAATACATCCAAGTGAACTAAAACTAAATTCCTTCCTGAAATGCTGTATTTAAAGACCAAAAACTGACCTTTGGTGCTTTACATAGATTTGGAACGACATGAAGGTGAGTAAATATGAGCACATTTTTATTTTCGGGCGAGCCATCCTGCCTTTGATAAACACTTTTTGTATTTTTCCAGCAGCATGAAGGATCAGGCGGTTGAGAAGAATGAAAATCCTCCGTCCTGTAATTCATAGTGAAAGGATAAGAGAGACATTGACATGTGCCCAACTTTGAAGCCTGTTTCCCCCTGGCCTGACCCGCTCCATCAACTCCACAGCTTCAGATAGACTCCATATGGCTCAGCGGCACAGCACAGCCTCTCCGGACCGCAAGCTCATGACTTACAGGTATAGATATCCCGTAATACCATATAGATTTCTGCGAAGGCCTCAGCAGGGGCAGGTCTGGTACCATCTGACCCAGCCGGCAGGTTTTGGAGATGACCCACATCAGATCAAAGATACGCCGTGCCGTATTTCACTCCGCTAAGATGACGTGTTTATATCTCTTTGACACTTCCAAATCAGCTCCACATGGGCTGGAACTCTTTAATAAGCTGAAATCCTTTCTGTCACATCAACCTGCAGATGTTTGCAGGCCGATTTTAGATTCAGAAACAAATAGAAAATAGATAAAGAGGACAGGCTGGCGTCTTTTTAGTTAATGAATAATAGAAATGTCACCGAGTTTGACGTGTGCAATGTTAATTGGTTATAGATGTTCTGGGAAGATTATCAGATTGCGTTCACTCTGTCAGTGTTTGGGAATGACGACAACCGCGTTTACTTGTAGTTGTCTTAAAATAGCAGCAGTCCCGTTCGTATTACAGCTTATGATTGAATGTGAATGTCTGTTTCTGAAAGAGGATTAACGTGAGTTTGAAGTTTAAATCTCACAATTTAGAGATAAAAATGTCAGAAACACAAGCTAAACACAATTATGAGATAAAATTGACAGAACCACAAGCTAAACTTACTGAATTCTGATATAAAATGTCAGACTCACAAGCTAAACTTTCTATTCTGAGATAAAAACATCAGAAACACAAGCTAAGCTCACTATTCTGAAATAAAAATGTCAAAAACACAAACTAAACTCACAATTCTGAGATAAAAATGTCAGAAACACAAGCTAAACTCACTATTTTGAGATAAAAATGTCAGAAACACAAACTAAACTCACAATTCTGAGATAAAAATGTCAGAACCACTAGCTAAATTCGCTATTCTGAGATAAAAATGTCAAAAACACAAGCTAAACTCAGAACTCTGAGATACAAACGTCAGAGCCAAAAGCTAAACTCACTATTCTGAGATAAAAATGTCAGAAACACAAGCTAAACTCGCTATTCTGAGATACAGATGTCAGAAACACAAGCTAAACTCACTATTTTGAGATAAAAAAGTCATAAATACAAGCTAAACTCACTATTCTTAAATAAAAATGTCAGAAACACAAACTAAACTCACTAATTTGAGATAAAAAATTCATAAATACAAGCTAAACTCGCTATTCTAAGATAAAAATGTCAGAAATACAAACTAAACTCACTATTCTGAGATAAAAATGTTAGAATCACAAGCTAAACTCACTATTCTGAGATTAAAATGTCAAAAACACAAACTAAACTCACTATTTTGAGATAAAAATGTCAGAAACACAAGCTAAACTCACTATTCTGAGATAAAAAATGTCAGAACCACAAGCTAAACTCACTATTCTGAGATAAATATGTCAAAAATACAAGCTAAACTCACTATTCTGAGATAAAAATGTCAAAAATACAAGCTAAACTCTCTATTCTGAGATAAAAATGTCAGAAACACAAGCAAAACTCACTACTTTGCGATAAAAAAAATGTCAGAAACAAGCTAAACTCACTATTCTGAGATAAAAATGACAGAAACACAAGCTAAACTCACTGTTCTGAGATAAAAATGTCAAAAACACAAACCGAACTCACAATTCTGAGATAAAAAATGTTAGAAACACAAGCTAAATTCACAATTCTGAGATAAAAAATGTTAGAAACACAAGCTAAATTCACAATTCTGAGATAAAAAATGTCAGAACCACAAGCTAAACTCACTATTCAGAGATAAATATGTCAAAAATACAAGCTAAACTCACAATTCTGCGATAAAAAAATGTCAGAACCACAAGCTAAACTCACTTTTCTGAGATAAAAAATGTCAAAAATACAAGCTAAACTCACAATTCTGAGATAAAAATGTCAGAAACACAAGCTAAACTCACTAATTTAAGATAAAAAAATGTCAGAACCACAAGCTAAACTCACAATTCTGAGATAAAAATGTCAGAAACAAACTAAACTCACTATTCTGAGATAAATATGTCAAAAATACAAGCTAAACTCACAATTCTGAGATAAAAATGTCAGAAACACAAGCTAAACTCACTAATTTGAGATAAAAAAAAATGTCAGAACCACAAGCTTAACTCACAGTTCTGAGATAAAAATGTCAGAAACAAACTAAACTCACTATTCTGAGATAAAATGTCAGAAACACAAACTAAACTCACTGTTCTGAGATAAAATTGTCAGAAACACAAACTAAACTCACTATTTTGAGATAAAAAAATATCCAAACCAAAGGCTAAACTCAGTTTTGAGATAAAGGGTAAAATATGAAATGCTAAACAGTATTGTCAGGGAAAGTCTGTCTGAATTTTTAACTTAAACATTCTTAGTTATATAGCTTCGAAACTCTTTATTTTACATCTCACAATTCAGACTTTTTCCTCATGGTTTCTTTATCTGGGAATATACAGCCTTTCTCTGGGAGTATACAGGCTTTCTCAGAATTTTGACTAAATCTTCAAGTTCTGACTTTTTTTTTTCCTTTACTTGTGAGATTTTTTACTCATTAGACATTAAGTTTTAGTTCTAGATACAAGAATAAAAAAAAAAAACAATGATGAGATGTAATGTAATGTATACTCACAATTCCAAGAAAGAAAATCCAAAATTGTTTAAAATGGTTCTTTGTGAAACCACAATGTGTACTCCCATGGTATCCAACACAGACTCATTCTGAAAACGCACCCCTATATATGCTTCTGGGGAGCGCCAAATACATCCCAGGTGTTAAGTTTTTTGCGTTTTTTGTTTTTGTGAATCAACCAGAGGCCGCTGTGTATGCTTTTTAAGATCTCAGATTTCTCTGGCGAGTGCCATTCGGGCCTGCTCTTCTCGTGTAGATACACCAGAGGCCCCTGACGGCTGACTGACTGACTGACCAGCCGTCCAATCACCTCACCCACTCCCTTCCCTAAACCCAACCGATAGTGTTTTAAAAAGCACCATCTGACCAGCTCCCACCCACTTCCCTAAACCCAACCAACAATGTTTTCAAAAACCCTGTTATTTACTTGTTTTTTTTTTTTTTTTGGCTTTCATTTTTGTCTTACCTGCTTTCTGGTACTGTTCTTCGCCAGACATGAACCCTGTTGTCACAGTCAACTCCTCTCTGCATCTCAAGTCCGCCAACATACAGTATGCTGTGAGCACTGGACAAACTGGTAACAGCGGGAAAGCCGTCCATACGGAAGTAAGTAGGCAGCTGGGAACGAGAAAAGGTATGGTGTCATAACCAACTTTATCTCACAGCAATTCGTAACTTTTGATTTAGTGGCTAACTCGTATGAATTCGTACGATCTAATTTGTACAATTTAGTATGATTTGCTCATCACCCAATGACGGTTTGGTTTAGGGGTGGGGATGGGTGCCACGCCTCCTTTTTTAAATCGTACACTTTTGTACCACTGAACTCGTACGAATTAGCCACTAAACTGGCAAAACGTAAAATGCTCACGTTTTCTCATGAGATCAGGCTGTCATACCACCCCGTAGTGTTCATTTTTAGATACAAAATGCAGCTAGCTACGTTTTCAGAATGTGCCTATGTGGATGGTATCGCTGCCATAATTCTCTTTGAGGACTTTTATTATCTGCTCAATTGGATCAACTAAATTGGCCATAACGTATGAGTGTGTGAATGTGAGTGTGTATGGGTGTCTCCCCAGTACTGGGTTGTGGCTGGAAGGGAATCCGCTGCATAAAACATATGCTGGAATAGTTAGCAGTTCATTGTTTATCAGGTGACCACTGATAAGGGACTAAGCTATAGGAAAATTAATGGTTGAATGAATAATCTGCTTTGTCCTCAATGTTTAGTTGTTTATATATGGAAAAAGCTTTATATGCCCGCCATTTTCCAAAATATATTTTTAGTCTGCTTTTTAAAACGAAGAAAAAAGCAAAAAAAGTATGAGCATTGGCTAGTATGCACATCCTGAAACACTAGGAAATGTTATGTTTAATGTGAAATGTGCTCATGTCAGAAGATCAAATCCAATTTGAAGCTTGTGACATATATTGTAAATACACATATTAACTCAATCATAGCATTTATGTAAACACTACATTCTGATTCATCAATCACAATGATTTCAGTCAGACTAAAGCAAAAAGAGTCCAACTAAACAAAACCAGTGACTGAAGTATAAAAGATGGAAAACACCCAAAACTGCACTCTTATTACATTTGCCAAAACTGGTTTAAAATCATTATAAATCAGTTTTATGAGGGGTTTAAACAGTTGTGTGATACTGTAACAGTCTGAACTAAACCAGCTTCTAATAGTTAAAAAGTGAATAAATTATATTTTTAAAGTCACACTTTATAAAAAAAAGGTCTGCAGAAGCACTTTGATTGACATTCTTCTTTTATACATGTCATCAGAGGGGGAAAGCCCCGCTCATTAGTAATGATCTCTCTCTCATTAGCATAGAGCATTAATCTTGCTTTGAATCTGCCACATTTGTTGCCCCACCCTCTTTTGAAAGACCAAAATGGCACAATTAGTTCTGCATGGAACCTATCTGCATGGTATGTTAAAGTTATGTATGGAAACATCACTATTAATATAAATATTTACATACAACACAATACAATATTTATTTATAAAGCACATTTAAAAACAACCGAGGTTGACCAAAGTGCTGTACATAGGAGTACTAAAGACAGAGAAGAAAGCAGAATATAAAAGAAAACAATAACAAATAAAATCAATAAAACAATGATCAAGGAGTATTAAAAGCGAGAGAGAATAGACAGGTCTTTAAAACAGACTTAAACACAGAAATGGAGGGGGAAAGTCTAACGTGAATTGGACGACTGTTCCAGAGTTTAGGACCAGCAACAGCAAACGCTCGATCTCCTCATTTTTTAAGGCGGGTTCTGGGGACAGTGAGTAGATTGAGATCAGAGGATCTCAAGGTTCGCGAGGGGGTATACGGGCAAAGCAGATCTGTGAGGTACTGAGGAGCAAGATTATTGACGGCTTTGTAAACAAATAATAAAATTTTTAAATCAATTTTGTATTTAATGGGTAACCAGTGAAGTGCAGTTAAAACTATAAACATACTATAAATATTAGTATTAGTTAGTAAATATTAGTATTAGTAAGAAGTAAATTCTTGAGTAAGAGTGAATATTCAGACGTTAACACCTCAATATGTTCCCTCTGCCACCATGCTCACTTCTGCCATGGCGGCAGCTTTTGATCGCTGAGTGGTGCTTTAACCATAGACTTCATTACCATTGTTCGTTCGCATCCCATCACTTTTTGCTCCTTAGTGGCACAGTTGCAAACTGCTGTTACACCTAAAAATTCGTTCTTAATCCCTTAGTCTTGCTGCAGCGCCAAGCGTGGCGGTAATGGTCATTTTGAAGTGTTACCCGCTGTACTTCAATAAAAAAGCATTTGAGCTACACGGAGACCTCAAACTTTTTGATTATAGAGGACAGTCCCTGAATGTTTAAAAAGATCTTCATGAAAACATCACCGCTAATAAATAATAACAATCTTTATTTTTTTTAAGAGTAAATGCTGTTGTCAATCCCATGAATGACCAAATTGTGTTGAAATACAACTGCGCTAAAGATCAATTTCCCTCCAAACATTACAATGTTGTCGTTGTTTGCTCGTCCTCTACTTGTTCAAAACCCGTTTGAGTTTATTTGAGTCAGCTGAACACAAAAGAAGATATTTCGAAAAATGCTGAAAACCTTTAACCATTAACTTCCATAGAAGAAAAAACTAATTGTATGGAAGTCAATGGTTGCAGGTTTCTTTTGCATTTTAACTGAAGAAAGAAACTCATAGATGTTTGAAACCATTTGTGGGTGAGTAAATAATGAGCACATTTTAATTTGGGGGTGAACTATCTCTTTAAACGACACAAATATGACAATGCGTTCTGCCGTTGTGAACAAAGCCTTACAATACAGCAGGCCTCTTCATAAAGGTAATAAAGTTCAATCTAAATGAATCCCAACACAGATGATCTCAATATGCGACTGGGATTTCTTTCTCTGTTCAGTGAGGGCACACATATATCACTGCACATATATCCGTCTCTATGAGGCAATGCATCCAAAATGTGTGCAATGCCAAGATGAACAAAAGATGGGAAACACACACAGCTGGTTTTCATTGGTGTCAGTGCAGCGTCTTTTACTGAAAGTGCAGTCAGTGTTGATGTGCCTGCTGCTGCTACTGGAAATGACACAGCGCTTGTGTAAAATGTAATCCCCAAAATGTGCGATTCTCTTTATCTTTTCAGCAAGTAGCTGAGGATTGACAGATGCCTTGTTCTTCACTCTGTGGAAGTGGTGTGAAGATGGCATACCTCGGTGAACCAACAGTGCAAACACGTTCGTACAAACATTGATGTTTGAATGGATTATCGCCTGCACTTTCGCCTCACAGCAAGTAGGTCATTGGGTCGAGTCCTGGCTGGGCCAGTTGGCTTTTCTGTGTAGGGGTTTGCATGTTCTGCCCATGTTCGTGTGGGTTTCCTCCGGGTGCTCCGGTTTCTCCCACTGTCCAAAGACTTGTGGTATTGGTGGATTGGATTACCTAAATTGGCTGTAGTGTATGGGTGTGTGTGTGTGTGTGTGTGAATGTGAGAGTGTGTTATTGTTTCCCAGTACTGAGTTGCAACTGGAAGAGCATTCACTGCATAAAACAAATGCTGGAATAGTTGGCGGTTCATTCCACTGTGGCAACCCCTTGTACACAAGGGACTAAGCTGAAGGAAAATGAATGAATAATACATTAAAAAAAAGGATTCTTTTAAAGATATTTTAAACAAAAAAGAATCCTGTGATGCAAAGCTGAATTTTCAGCATCAGTGTCTTGATCCTTAAGAAATCATATTAATATGATGGGTTAAGAAGTATTTCTGATTATTATAAATGTTTAAAATCCATCATTCCAAAATCTAGTTTACTTAATATTGAACACAGCAGCAACAAATTGATCAAAAATGTCAGTGAAGAGAGAAGATATAATGTTACAAAAGGAATCTATTTCAAATAACCATTGTTCTTTTGAACAATAAAGAATTTTTGAAGGATTATGTGACACAAGACTAGAGAAAAGGAATAATTATATATATATATAT
>CAIGQQ010003610.1:8637454-8651647 GCA_903798035.1 Danio albolineatus | reverse complement strand
TCGAAGTGAGTCTGCAGTAAACAACTCACTGATTGAAATGGTCCTTTTGAAGTAAGTCTGCTGTAAACAACCCACTGATTCAAATAATCTATAAAACAATTCAATTTTGTATGTGTCAAGCCTCATTCACACTACAAATGTCTCACAGCGGCAAAGCGACAAGAAACCGTTAATTTCAACAAAAAGCGAGCGACTTCTGGCGACCTCTGTCTACACGAGCGACAGAGACCACTGGTAGCCAGGGCATGTCGAGTGACACAACAAAGTTGAGAATCCTTCAACTTTATGCAAATGAAGATCGACTTTCTTGAGCGACAGCCAATAGGAGCACCAGTAGAGCGACAGACACCCAGAGTGACAGGTAGCTACAAAGTCGCTGCTAGTCTGAATGAGGCATTAGCGAGCGCAATATGTTGCTGACTGCAGTTCACAAAATGGCCACTGGTGTCACTAAAAAGTCCTAAAAGTGTGTTTTAAGTCCTATCCTTCCAGCAGAGTTTCAGTCTTTCAGACCCTGCTATCTTCACAGGTAAACAATAACACTAAATTCCTTAAGTCCTTCATTAATGCATTATATTTAATTCTCTCATCACATAACCAGATGTTCCCATTGTATTTTAAAAAGCTCTCCGGATATAAAGCCTGCTGTGATTTCGATTGAGAGCGAAAGACTGGAAATCCTCAAGGTATTTTCTTTTTTACTTCTTTTAAATGGCTTGTATGCCCCTGTGGCAATGAAACCTTTACGTTCCCGAAATGTATTTTAAGGAAAAAAATGCATATCTCGCCACTTAGCAAATCTGAGTCACTATCTGTGTGTGTGTGTGTGTATGTCGGGGGCCTTGAGGGGCCTGCAGTAATGAGCAAAGCAGGTGGATCATTTAAAATGTGTTTCGCAGCACATCTCAGATCTGCAGAGAGGGAACGAAGCACAAGCACATGGAGATCAATTACGCGAAAGCATTGTAGTATGATCTAAATAAGTGTGTGCGAATGAACGTTCCCTGTGCTCTTGTGTAAACAGAGCCTGACTGTTTGACTCAGTGTTTGATGGCGTCCCGCAAGATTTCCAGGGTGTCTGTGTAAATAATTCAATCAATGGTGTTTGTTTCGCAAACGACACTTCCAATTTGTGGAGCGGCGGTAATGTTTTTTGAAGCTTGTGAGCTGTGGGTCAGTCTTTGATTCTTGTTTAGACGTGTATTCTTTTGATTAGTGAGATTTTACGTGACAATTGATTTGAAACAGGGAACATTGTCAGAACTTTAGCTACAGTAACTCAGTGTTGTCTCAATGTTCTTCCGCTAACGTTGGTATAATGTTGTTAATAATGACAACATGAAGGAATTGTGTGAAACCCTGCATTTAGTAATGTATTGGAATGATGTTGTTTTTTTCTCAAAGTGTTTAGTTGGAGGGCGGCATGGTGGCTCAGTGGTTAGCACTACTGCCTCACAGCAAGAAGTTCAATGGTTCGAGTCCTGACCGGGCCAGTTGGCATTTCTGAGTGGAGTTTCAAAGTTCTCCCTGTGTTCATGTGGGTTTCCTCTGGGAGCTCTGGTATACCCCACAGTCCAAAGATATGCGCTCTAGGTGAATTGAATAGACTAAATTGTCCGTACTATATAAGTGTGTATGTGTGTTTCCCAGAACTGTCTGGTTTAGCTCAGCTACCAAATCTGACCTTTGAAGATTCCGTTGAATAGTTCGGACTGCTGAGCGAATCATTGGTACAATCCTCCCTACACTCCAAGAACTGTACTTATCCAGAGCGAGCAGAAGGGCTGCCAAAATCACTCTGGACCCCTCACACCCAGCACACTGCCTCTTTAAACTTGACGCTACAGAGCACTGCGCACCAGAACAGCCCGACACAGAAACAGTTTCTTCCCTCAGGCAATCCATCTCATGAACACTTGATAACAATCGTGGAACCAACATCACTACCTGCTATACACTTGTTACACACACATACACTTATTTAACAACACACTTTACATGCCAGCTTACACATAACAGCTGCACATATAACGTTGTATATAGTAATATGCCTGTACATATACTTGTCCATTTGTAATTTTGCATTTAACACTTACTACAATTTTTTGAATATATATAATATCTGTTTTTTGTCCTGTCTCTGTAATTCTGTTGCACTGTAGAAGCTCTGTCACGAAAGTAAATTCTTCGTATGTGTGAACATACCTGGCTATAAAGCTCTTTCTGATTCTGATTCTGGGTTACGACTGGAAGGGCATCTGCTGAGTAAAACATATGCTGGAATAGTTGGCAGTTCATTCCGCTGTGGCAACCTCTGAAATACACACTAAGTAAGTAATGTGTTCTTATATTGCACATTTATCGTGTATGGTCATACACCAAATCGCTTCACAATCATGAGGTGGGGGGGGGGTCTCTCCACACCACCACCAGTGTGCAGCATCCACTTGGATGCCACAGGACAACACCACTTCCAACAGCAACCTAGTTTTCCCATGTGGTCTCCCATCGAGGTACTGACCAGGCTTAGCATTCCTTAGCTTCAGTGAGTAACCGGTCTTGGCCTGCAGAGTGATATGACTGTGACTAAGGCCCTGTTTACACTAATGCGTTTTCGTTTTAAAACGTATGTTTTGCTACAGTTACACCATCCGTCCACACTACGCAGGAGTTTTCATTCATTCATTCATTCATTTTCTTTTCGGCTTAGTCCCTTTATCAATCCGGGGTCGCCACAGCAGAATAAACCGCCAACTTATCCAGCATTTGTTTTACGCAGCGGATGCCCTTCCAGCTGCAACCCATCTCTGGGAAACATTCATATACACTAATTCGCACTCACACACTACGGACAATTTAGCCTACCCAATTCACCTATACCACATGTCTTTTAGACTTGTGGGAGAAACCAGAGCACCCGGAGGAAACCCACACCAACACAGGGAGAACATGCAAACTCCACACAGAAATGCCAACTGACCTAGCCGAGGCTCGAACCAGCCACCTTTTTGCTGTGAGGCGATCGTGCTAACCACTACGCGACCGTGGCGCCACACCGGAGTTTTTGGGCCCCGAAAACTGAGTGTTTTGGAAACGCTGGAGAGGCCGTTTTCATTCTAAAACGCTGCTGCTCCATCTCAGTGTGGATGGGGGAAAACGGAGACATCTGAAAACGGAGGCGTGGCTGCTGAGATTCGCTACTTGATTGGGGCTTTTGGGTCATTGCGTAACCTTCCCTTATTCATCAAGCCCCTATCACATGACTTCCAGTCGACATTTTCGATAGCCATGGATGTTTTATATTCATTTGTTACTTTAAGTAACAACTCGACCTCGTTGTCTGTCCACAAAAAGACCTCTCTTGCTTTCTTTGCCATCGCGTTCATCGTTCAACCAGCGTTTGTTGACTAACAATAACCAAATGCCAAGCGAGACACGAATGGCCCAGTTGACCCGTTTTTGGTGGCGTAGTGTGGACGGAGATATGTTCAGAAACGCTGGGTGAAACGCTAGTGTGGACGTGGATCGTTTTCACGCTAAAACACCGTTTTACAACTAAAACGCACTAGTAGAAATGATGCCTAAGCTAAAGGAAAATGAATGAATGTATCAGTCAAAAAACAGGATGCATTGAACACTGTAAAAAATGCTGGGTTCTACACAATCGATATGTGTTGGTGAAACATGAAGGAATTAAGTTAACTTATTCGTTTTTACCAATTTAAGTAGATTGAACATAAAACAATTAAGTTGTCTCCAAAAAAAAAAAAATCAACCTCAAGAATTGTGTTATTTCAGCTCATTTTAAATACAGTAAGTAGTTTGATCGAACAGCAAAGGTCATCTTTTTTTCTTTGTGAAATGTCAGAAAACATTTTCATAACCTAATGGAAATGTTAGCAAAATGTTATCAGGATAAATTTCTTATAGCTTGGCATCGTCCCTGTAAACTCCAGCATTTCTTCAGCATGATCATCTAAAATGGTTGCTGTTTGTCCTATTGCTGGCTTGCTTTGAGAAGAAGTGCTGTTATAATCATGTTTAGAGAAGTGAAATGCACAATAAACACACCTGCCCACAGACTCCAGCCTTCAGTCTTCCTGACACAAGTGTGACGGTCAACTTCAGCTGGATGTTCGAATAGTAAACAAACCCTGCTGTGAAAAGAAAGACCCAGGATGCAAGTGTTTATTGGGCTTCGTTGATTTTCTTTCCATTTTATCTCATTGCTGAATTACAGCACTAATCCTGTAAACACCAGAGAAAGACGGATGAGCAGCAAATAGTTTTAGCACTGCGAATGTTTCACAGTACAAACTTTAGACTCTGTCTGTTTTTCAGGACTAAAGACTGGCGTTTTTGAGAAGTTTGACAGCCACTTCTCTGAACACGTTTCAAGAAATCTAATCGTTTACCCAAAAATAAATTGAGTGAATGTTCAATGTTTCAGATGTTCAACGTTATTGACTCACTCTTGTTCCACTCACTCTCTTTCCTTCAGGTTATTCCTTGCTTTATCAGCTGTCGCCACAGAGGAATGAACCACCAATTACTCTGAAATATATTTTACCTGCAGATATTCTGCACTGTAACAAATGTGTTGAGATTTGTGTTGAGACAACATGAAGGAATTAAGTTAGCTTATTCGTTTTTTCCAACATAGGCTCATTCTGAAAACATAGCCCTCTTTACGTTTCTGGAGATCACGAATTATGGAGCCAGAAGTATGCGTTGACTGCATTTCGTCTTTACAATGAATACTACGTATGATGTTGTTCCTTTTTATGGTTACCAGCTGACTGCTTACCTCTATGTGGATGGCTTTCCCGCTGTTACCAGTTGGACAGCTCACCATATATGTCGGCAGACTTGAGATGCAGAGAGGAGTTGACCACGATGACGCTGTTCGAGTCTGATGAACAACAGTTCCAGAAAGCAGGTAAGACGAAAACAGCAGCCAAAAAATAGAATAAACCAGTAAATAACAGGGTGAGAATGTGGTAAAATCTGTAAACATGGTAAAAATCAGGCGAGGGCTTTTCTTTTTCTGGATTGCTTTTTAAAACGGTTGGTTGGGTTTAGGGAAGCGGGTGGGAGCAGGTCAATCTGTGCTTTTGAAAACACTATCGGTTGAGTTTAGGGAAGGAGGAGGGTGGGTCAGTCAGTTAGTCATCAGCGGCCTGAATTTCTTGGAGAACAGCAGGCGGAAATTGTACTCAAGAGAAGTGTACAGCCTCTGGTGGCGTTCCGAAAACAAAAACTGATAGCTGATAAAAAAAATGTTTTTAAAACGTAGCTCCTGGGACGTATTTGATGCTCTCCAGAAATGTATATAGGGGTACGTTTTCAGAATGAGCCTGGGTTGGTTTTGTTTGTGGCCAAAAGAAGCACATAAAGTGCATTAAAAAAGTGCATATACCCCAGCGAACAAAATATGTTTCAATAACGTTTTAGAAGAAGTTATTCAAACGTTTTTATTCTAAAACCCTTTTTAAAATATTATATGAACATTCCGTTGGCTCCACCGTTTTTTACATTTAAAGAACAAATTGGGCGACACGGTGGCTCAGTGGTTAGCACAGATGCCTCACAGTAAGAATGTTGCTGGTTCGAACTTTGGCTGGGTCAGTTGACATTTCTGTGTTTGCATGTTCTCCACATGTTAGCGTGGGTTTCCTCCGGGGGCTCTGCTTTCCCCCATAGTCCAAAAACATGCGCTATAGGTGAATTGAATAAACTAGTGTATGAGTGTGTATGGGTGTTTCTTAGTACTGGGTTCCTGGGTTGCAGCTGGAAAGCCATCTGCTGTGTAAAACATATGCTGTATAAGTTGGAGGTTCATTCTGCTGTGGTGACCTGTGATGAATAAAGGGACTAAGCCGAAGGAAAATGAATGAATGAATAAAGAACAAATACTGACTAAAATAATTCCATGAATACAATAAAGTTTGGGAAATGTTTAAACACAATTAATAGATATGTTAAAACAAATATATGTTTTTAAATGTACTTGCTTACCATGCACTGTAGCAATTGAATCCATTCAACTTTTAAATATAACTTACATCAGTCAAAATCACAAAAAATATTCAGTTCAAGTTTTAAAAATGATTAAAGTAACATAAAAACATTTCAAAAGTTCACACTTAGCTGATGAATAATAATAAAGTGTATTTGGTATGCTTGCCCGGGAGAGAGCCCTCAGCTCAGAAAGTCCTTGAGCCCAGGGCTCCCTCCCGTTTGAAGGGCGAGAGGAGAGTTTGAGATCAGGTAGGTCTCGAGAACTCCACTGCTTGTGAACGTGCTGAGATATCTAGCTAAGAGTTGTCTTAGGATGCTGTTTTGGAGTAGTCAGTTTACTTATGGTGTCTGTCTTTGGACGGTGGGAGGAAAGTGGGAAACCAGGGGGAAACCCACACGAACACGGGAAGAACATGCAAACTTCACACAGAAAGAGAAAGTGTGTCCGTATTCATCTGATTTGTGCAATAATCAGAGGTGATTCGGTGCCAGCTGTGTTCATAATCATAAGCACGGGATCCTTTCGTGTTTAGTTTATAAATAAACCACACTTGTTGCCATACATATTTGCCATCATTTTTTATCATTTGAAAAAAATCTAAACAAACAATGACAGAATAAATTTTTTTGTTGAATTATGCCAAGAAGAAAGTCACTGAAAGTAAAACCACGGACAACTAAAGAGACAGTACACTCAAAAATGAAAACTCTGTCATCCTTTACTCGTCACAAACCTATTTGAGTTTCGGTTAAACACAAAAGAAGATATTTTGAAAAATGCTGAAAACCTGTAACCATTGACTGCCATAGTATTAGTGTCTCCTACTATGGAATTCAATGGTTACATATTTCTAACATTTTTCAAAATATCGCCTTTTGTGTTCAGCAGAAAAACTAAATCGTCCATAGAGTATTAGTGTGTGTGTGTGTGTGTGTGTGTGTGTGTGTGTGTGCGTGTGTGTGTGTGTGTGTGTGTGAATGAGTGTGTATGGATATTTCCCAATACTGAGTTGCGGCTGACAGGGCATCCACGGTGTAAAATATATGCTGGAATAGTTGGCGGTACTTTCCGCTGTGGCGACCTCTGACATAGAGACTAAAGGCCGATTTATACGTCTGCATCAAGCACACGTGTATGCCTCGGCGCAGCCTGCGCGTGGTCGCCGTGGCTGTCGTCGACGCTGACGCGCACCTCTCAAAAAATGTAACTACACGTCAAAACGATGCGTAGCGTAAGCTTTGTGATTGGTCGAGCTGGCAATTGTGGGAGGGGGTCAGAGCCGCGCGAGCCCGATGGAGCGAGTGTTTACAAGTGTGGAGTCCCGTGAAGGAGCTCTAGATGGAAACTGTTGCTTTGTGTTTACCTTATGATTAAAGTTGTTGCACGTCCGCCGGTTCACACCTCAAAATGAGCAAGTTTGAGTCACTTGTACATTAAGATAGGCTGCGCCCGAAACTGCATACTTCCATACTATACAGTACGCTAAAAACAATTCATAGAATTAAAAAAAAATCAGTATGCGAGAAGTACCCGGATGACTTACTACTTCCGGCGAGATTCTGAAGTGCGCATCCTATGCACGCTGCACTATCCCATGATGCCCCGCGAGAGAATTCATGAATGGGTTTGAAGCGACGCAACTGATGCAGGTAGGTCACGTGACCATGACAAAATGGCGGATGTAGTACGTCCGAATTCCATTCATACTTCTCACATTGATACTGTATAGAACGTACTTTTCTAGCGGCTGAGCAGTACGTTTAAATTCAAATACAGTACCTACTGAGTAGTAGGTGGTTTCGGACGCAGCCATAGCGTTCAGAAAAAACAAAACACCAGTGAAAAAACTCGACACAGAGGAACATAAACACCTCACTGCCAGCTAGCGTTTCCGAAGTGTTATTACAGAGCAGCACATACAGCACGCAGAAGTATAAAAGCACGACAACGCGCGTTGCATGCACGGCGATCACTTGACGCAGAAGTATAAACCAGGCTTAAGCCGAAGGAAAATTAAAAAATTATTTAATTTTCAGCTGAAAAAAAAAAGAAACTCATAAATGTTTGAAGGGACAACAATATATGATTTTTGAGTAAACAATCTCTTTACACTAACCACTAGATGGCAACGGAAATGTCGTATTGCTAATTATAATAGCGTTATTGTTTTTCAAGCTGTCTTCTTGCAGAATTCCTGTGCTGAAGTTTGGCTAACAGCAATGTGACAGCAATGCACGTAATAAGTCCGTTTGAGTGAGTACAGTAAGCACGAGTCCCAAAGGTAAATCCGATCTCCACCTGTATGCCCCGTTTGCGCGCTACATTGCTCTGACAGCACTAAAACACAGACTTTTCGGGGTCATTCGACATGTAATAAGGGACGTAACTCTGGCTGTGTGCTGTAATTGAAGCCGCTGCTATTGTGTTATATGGTGATGGATGGCCGGAGCCCATACGGGGAGTCATCACACACCTGTTCCTGCCTCCAGAGATGGAGCTGCGGCTCTGGTAAGCACATCACCCTGGATGGAGGAGTCAGCCAAACGCATAAATGAAGTCAGTACCAATCTCCAAAGACTCGAGGACTGCAGCGCTCCAGCATTAGAATCCATTCAGGCTGAAGGCTGCGCAGTTTGTGGAGGGTTAGTGTGAAAATGACACAGGTGAGGTTTTACTGGAATCAAATCCTTCAGGACCACCGCTGTTTCTGTGAAGACGTATGGTCATGTCAGTTACGTTTCCAAGTAGATTGCGACGGTCAGAAGAAAGAAAGATGTCAAATTTGCAACAACCTGATATTGAGTTTCTTGTGTACCACAATTGCATGCGTATATACACTGCAAAAATAAAAAATGTTGTCCGTTTGTTCAAATATCGAACAATTTTTAGACCTAGAAGTACTTTTCAGACCAGTAAATTACTGGGTAACACTTTACTTGAAGGGGTGTTCATAAGACTGTCATGAAGCCCACCCACTTCGAATGTTATCACTGTAATGAATGAGTGTTATCAGCTGATAGATATGGGTCAGTAGGGGCCTTCTGTGCCTACTGGTAGGCTCAGAATGCTGTTATCATCCATCCACATGGTTAATCAGCTATTGATCACATAAGGCTGTGCCCTGGATCTGGTCTTCTCTATTAAAAGTATCATTTATATTATTCTATTAGTATTTTATTAACGTCTACCCCAACCCTAAACCCAACCATCACAGTAATGTAAAAACAGATCCGGATCTAAAGTCTTCTCTATTAGTACAGCTGATTAGCATGTAGATGGATAACAGCCTTCTGAGCCTACCAGTAGGCACAGAAGGCCCCTACTGACCCATATCTATCAGCTGACAACCACTGATAATAATAAATGATTATTATCTGAGAATAATATAAATGATACTTTTAATAGAGAAAACTCCAGATCCAGGGCACAGCCTTATGTGATCAATAGCTGATTAACCATGTGGATGGATGATAACAGCCTTCTGAGCCTACCAGTAGGCCCCTACTGGCCCATATCTATCAGCTGATAACCACTGATAACACTCATTCAATCCAGTGATAACATTCGAAGTGGGTGGGTTTCATGACAGTCTTATGAACACCCCTTCAAGTAAAGTGTTACCCAGTAATTTACTGGTCTGGAAAGTACTTCTAGTACTTCAATTAATTTAATAATTGTTAGATATTTGGACAAACAAGGCCAAATTTTTATTTTTATGTTTTTTTTTATTATTTTTTTTGCAGTGTATATACGCATACAACCGTGGTACACCAGAAACTCAATATCAGGTGAAGTTGCAAATGTATACCTTTATAATGTGAATGAGATTTTAAACATGCCTAAGTGTCATTTGCTCAATTATGTCATTTTGAATGCAAAGATGACATTGTTTTGACAATGTGACATAAACAAATAGATCACAACTAGCCTTACTTTGTCACCTTGACATTGTCATAAATCTGTCATAAACATGATTGTCATGAGACATTCTAATTGTGTCATGAATATTTTTCTGATCACGTTTTCAGTGGAACAAACTGTATTTGTCAGTAAAATGTCTCATTGAATGTATCATTACTCTGTCAAATAATTTTTAGCAGTATCATTAATATTCATTTACATTTTAATGATAAATTCAGCATGTAGCACTGTAGTTGAGGTCCAAAAAATATTAATGACGCTGTTACAAAATTCATGACATGTTTATAATGGCTTCTTGTCATGATTATAAAGGTTTAATGACAGTCTAATGAACACCCAAGTAAAGTTCATTCATTTTTTCTTTTCGGCTTAGTCCCTTTATTAATCCGTGGTCACCACAGCGGAATGAACCGCCAACTTATCCAGCATTTGTTTCACGCAGCGGATTTGTTTCACCCTTCCAGCTGCAACCCATCTCTGGGAAACATCCATACACACTCATTCGCACTCATACACTACGGACAACTTAGCTTACCCAATTCACCTATACCACATGTCTTTGGACTTGTGGGGGAAACCGGAGCACCCGGAGGAAACCCACGCGACCACGGGGAGAACATGCAAACTCCACACAGAAATGCCAACTGACCCAGCCGAGGCTCGAACCAGCGACCTTCTTGCTGTGAGGCGAACGTGCTACTCACTGCGCCACCGTGCCAACCCCGCCATTCCTTTTTATTTTACTATTCTTTCAGAAAGGAGCTTTGAGTCACTCGGAAGGTGGGGAAATTACTGTATAAATTTGTGTCACTTTGTCTTCACTGATAGGATATACAGCCACACACATCCAAACATCATACTGTACATGTGCATCTCAAGCACACACTTGCATAACACACACATCACACACATTCGCTGAGAGTTGCTTGATTTCTTTTCATTCTTAATTCCTTAAAAACTTTTACTCAAGTGTTCACCAATTTGTTCACAGTGTTTTTATGTCCAGAGGTAATCTTTAGACTACGGAAGTCCTAAGAGGCCATGCATTAAATTATTTTTTCTCTCTTGTTATGTCGTGATCACGACATTTGTTTTTATTTATTTATTTATTATTATTATTATTATTATTATTATTATTATTGTTGTTGTTGTTGTTATTAATAATAATAATAATATTATTAATATCTGGCCAATGTCTGGCCAGGGAGAGAATAGCCTAGCTGCAGACGTGCATCCTTGTAACATGTTAAAGGGGTTCAGAACAGCGATAATATGAGCGCAAATGCTCGTGCGCATGATTAATGTACATTCATGATTATATTTATGTATGACTCTATATATCATTATTTGCAACAATATTCCCTCAACTGTTACCATTTTAAAGCAACTCTATATGGCGCAATTTTAAAGTAATTTAAAGTAATTTAGCATCTGCAGCTAGGCTATTCTCTCCCTGGCCAGACATTGGCCAGATATTATTATTATTATTAATAACAACAACAACAATAATAATAATAATAATAATAATAATAATAATAATAAATACATAAATAAATAAAAACAAAAAATAAGTCGTGATCACGACATAACAAGAAAGAAAAAATAATTTAATGCATGGCCTCTTAGGACTTCCGTATTAGACAGCCTGCAAGAATTTGAATAATTTGTTAAAAAGACTAAAGCAACTAATCATTTAAACATCTGAAGTTTACATTTATTAAAGTTACATTTGTAAAAATGAGACTGGGAGCTTTTGAGCTTATTTCGGTTATGACTAATTCTTCCCTTTAAATATTTGATGTTTCAGTTTCTGATTTGTTTTTTATTGTTTTGTTTTTTATATATATATTTAATATAAAAAAGAAACATGTTTTGAAACATCAGTTCAAAGTGGCTTTATTGTTGTTACCCTTTTTAGCCTCTATTTCAAAACATAGGTTTGTAAATTGCAATAAAACATGATGTTATGTATAAAATAGTTTAAATTTATTAAATCAGATGGTGATTGGCCGTGAAGGTCATCAGTTCACCACTCTTCACCAAGTGCAAACACAGATACTGGGACACTGGAGCATTTTAAAGCCGCAAAGATCAGTCCATTCATCGCTCGTCTGTGTTTGCACTCGGTAAACATCGGTGAAGTGCAGTGAACTTCATGGCCACAGTCGTTTCGGTTGAGCACTGGTGAATACTATGGCAAATCAGCAGTATTTAAGAATGCACTCAACGGTGCTTAAATATGTTTCCCTATAAAAGTGCTTTAGGGAAAACTGTCGCTTTTTTTTACGTTATTTACTTTGAATGTAGAAACAGTTTTATTCTGTGCTTGCAAACTCAGTAGAAAACAGTAAGTTTCACCATTATAAGAGGTTAATTACTTGCTGGCAACCGTGCTGCCAGTTCTTTACTGTTTTTTTAGTAAAACAGTTGATAACTGTAATTTCATGACTTAATCATGACATAATTCCATGTAACTCAGGCGATACTTATGGGTTTCTTCCCACTGCAGCCTCGATTTAGCTTTTAAAATGGTGGCCGCATAAAATCAGTCTACATCGGTTTATATATATTTAATATTAGATTGACTCTACACTGCAATAAAATCGAAAAGCAGGTTCTCCGAGGACAGGTCTGCAAGACGGTCAACTTTTCTCAGGCTGTAAAACTAGCCCAAAAGTCTGACACAATAATTAGCTTCCCATCCCACAAATTGCTCCAGTTTAATTATATCCACTGAGGGCCGTTAGCAGGGGAGAAATTGCGCTTGCAAGAGTTAAAGACGTATTTTACACACCTCACCTGAAAGGTAAACGCTCACCCCTGCTAGCTTTCTCTCACTCAGAGAATCTGCTCCGCTCATCTATAACACAAACACCATAATGCCTTCACTCATATAATGACGGCGTTCTGTTTGTAAGTGACTACAGTTTGAGAGTTCCCTCGAGAGACTTTTAAAACTAAAGGGAAATGGCTAAAACAAATGTGGGCCCTTAGTAGGAGACTGCTGGGAAGCGAATTCAATGTTTCACTCTCAGAAATAAAATCTATTACCGGCACAGTGTACTCTTTCGAGAAGTACAATTTATAAAATACTGAAAAATGCACTATTTAGGGATGTCTCGTACTTTTTTAACCTTAGTGAAAACTCAGTAGCAAGGTTAAAATATTGAAATAATTACACAGGAGAAAGATTAAGATGTCAAAGATTAAGAATTAAATTTAAAAAAAAAATGTATTTACATATTTACCAATATTACTTTAAATAGAAAATAAATAAAAGAGAAAATTACTTAAAAATAAAATAAAGCTACATTTTTTTTCATACAATAAAAATCAAGCACTAATCAATTATGTGCACACTAGACCCAAGATTTCTCCACATCAAAGTTCCTAACACCAAAGAAGGTCAAGGTACTTTAGGATTGGCCAGCCCTGTCACCGGTCATGAACATTATTAAGCATGGGTAAGATTGAGGAGGCATTGAAGATGAATCCAAAGAATCTTAAGGAATTCTGTCCTGCAAGAATGCTTTCTTTTGCCATTCCAGATGACTTTATTAATAAGCTATTTGAGTCGTTGCAGAGACGTATGGATTTTCTGTATGGATGCATGACTTTCAATTCTATACTGTACGTTATTTCTGTTAAATGACAAGAGTTTTGTCTAAGCAAAGTCAGCCCTTAGTGAAGTGATTAAAAAATTATAAATCAAGGCATGATCATATTTTATTTTGATAAAATAAGTGTAATCTAGAGGCCTTTGCCTTTCATATAAGCCATTTGTGATACCGAATTATCAACTAGAAGTCAAGTTATTAATTGTTGTTCGTAAAACTTGGATGGGGGACAAGACTTTTATCAGGTAGTGTACACTGCAAAACTTCACAGTAAATTTACAGGAACAGAATTGTACTGTATTTCTAAAAAACATTGATATTCTGTATAATTTCCAGAATGTCAGTAAATATACAGCAGTTTTCTGTTTTCAGCCTGTGAATTTTTTTATACAGCACAATACTGTAAACGCAGTGCATTGTGGGATTGATTTTCCTTCGCGCTCTATTCAAATGTGATGTGACGTTACCAGTGGTTTATACTAGTATCTCAGACAAACTTAACTCATCGCCGGATTTACCTTAATAGAATAATTATTTTTGTTAATGAGATGAACCAGGATCTTGCATTTGCGAGGGTCATGTAATCTAAAATATATCTAATAATATAAAATACACAAAATAGTAAAACAGAAT
>CAIGQQ010003610.1:8623165-8637054 GCA_903798035.1 Danio albolineatus | reverse complement strand
AAAAAAAAAAAAAAAAAAAAAAAAAAAAAAAAAAAAAAAATAAATGTAAAAATAAAAAAAAAAAAAACAGAAAAAAAAAATATATATATATATATATATATATATATATATAATAAGATTGTGTTTTATTTATTTTTACATTTATTCATATTTAAAATGTGTTTTGTTTTTGTTTTTTAAATTATATTCCTTTCAGTGAATACAAAATTTAGTTGCGCAAAATAAAATACAAAAAGATTAATGACATGTCAAGGTTAAGACTTAAATCTTTTTATTTATATATATTTACAAATATTATTTTATTATTTCAATAAATAACAGAAAAAAAGTAAAACATTTTTAATTAATAAAAAGAGAATAAATTAACAAATAAATATCTGTGAACTAATTATCTCGAAACAAAATGTCTCAATGTGTTGTCAAATCTGAATGTGTCTGAATCAGGCACACTGCCAGGCCAAACCATTTCACTTTGCTTTCAGCTCATGGACAAAAAATATGAACTGCCATCTTTCCGTCATTCTCTAATCTGGCACACAAGCACAAGTGCCACAGCTTTGTTCCCATATTCAAAACAAACAACATGCGTCTGGATGAGCAAAAGGAGGCCTGTTTGTAACCCACAACAAATTAGAATATAAAAAGTGTCCCGAGTGCCAGGAGGTGTAACACGGTGAGAAGTCTGCAGATGTCACCAATCGTCACGCCATGAAGAGGAGCGTGAGAAGCGAGAGGCGGCATCTCTTTTTCGCGGGCCCACTTCACTGCTAATCCCACTTTATCCAAGAGAGCCGAGCTGTCAGATCTGGAGTCGGAGAACACAAAAGCAGAGCAAACATGAGGCTTTAGATACATTTTAATGACCATTTAACAAGTCGCTGGTCTAAGGCTAACAAAGGCACACTTATTCATTAAAATCCTCCCCCCCCCCCTTAAAGAGCCGTACCCCTGGGATGTGGTTAACTAAAGTACGCGGCTCCCTTTCAGCTGGGTGAAAATACTTGTGCCTTAGAAAAGGAAGTTTTTCAGAACAGGATCGGACAGCTGGGAACAAACTGCACAGTCAATATGAACAATAGGAACTGTTTAAGCATGTAAAACAACGCCTGTTTGAGTGACATAAGCCCCTTTGAGGACCTATTTGCATATGTACTTGTAATAAACAAGTAATTTACCTCATATGCCCCCCCAAAAACAAGGGGAAAACATTTGTGAGTGTTTTGGTAAATGTCCAGCCTGTTTCTAATAGCTACTTTAAAGTGCTGGTTTAAATGAATAAAATCGCAGCTGTGATAGTGTGATTGCGTAAATGTTTGATCTTATTTTCCTGTCATGTTTTTAATATGGTCAAAGATGTTTTTTGCCGAACCAAAGAGGAATTTAATGGGTTTTGTTTCCATACTGGAATGGATTATTTAATTTTTGCTTGATTTCGAGTCATTTTAATATGTATTTTAGGTTATAACCATAAATAATAGCATTCTAAAGCATATTAAATATCTCTTTATATGTTCTGTAATGTAATTCTGTAATATATTTGTCTTGCTCTTTCTTTTCAGTCAAACACAAGATAAATGTGATCCTTTCTTCAGGATTTAGATCGGCAACATAGGCTCATTCTGAAAACGTAGCCCTATATACATTTCTGGAAGTGGCAAATTGTGTAGCCAGAGGAACGTATGGAAAACGAATGCTACGGGGGGTATGATGCATTCCTTTTCGCGCCTACCAGCTGACATCATTCCTTCATGTAGACGGCTTTTCTGCTGTTACCAGTGTGTCCAGTGGCTCGCCGCGTACGCCAGAGAATTTGTGACGCAGAACGGAGTTGACTGTTACGACGGGTTTTGAGTCTGGTGAAGAACGGTTGCAGAAAGCAGGTAAGCCAAAAAAATAAAAAATAAACAAGTAAATAACAGGATGAGAATGTGGTAAAATATGAAAACGTAAAAATCAGGCTGCAGCGAGGACTTTTCTTTTTCTGGATTGCATTTCAAAACACTGTCGGTTGGGTTTAGGGAAGGAGCAGGGTGTGTCAGTCGATCGATCAGCCAGTCAGTCAGTCAGTCAGTCAGTCAACAGCAGCCTCTGGTGGATTTATGCGACAAGAGCAGGTGCGAACGGCACTCGCGAGAGAAATTTGAAATCTGAAAATGCGTACACAGCCACTTCTGGAGGATTCACGAAAACAAAAACTGCAAAATAATTTACCTCCTGGGACGTTTTAGGTGATCTCCCGAAACGTAGGGGTACGTAGTCAGAATGAGCCTGGGTTGCAGATTGTTCATGATATACACCTTATTTATATAATTTCATAATCAGATATTTACCACACTGCTCATGCTTTTACAAGTGCTATTGTAATTACCATCGTATTTTAAACATTCAGTTGATAGATGATTAAACCAAGCAATGAGAATCACAAAATCGTAAACTTTAATTTGAAATACAGAAGTAAGGTACTTAACCTTGAGGGAAAGAACTACAATCCCACGACGCAGTGCAAATTACACAATAAAATGAAACATTTGAAAAAAAATATGAAACTACTTATTTAAAACCACATGAAATAAAAAACTATTGTCATTTATGATAAATACTATAGTCTTTTTTTAACCATACTACAGTAAAGTGCATTATACTGCATATATTAGGTCTAGTGTATTTACTAAAAGTAAAGTATGTAAATTACTGTAAGCATAAGTTTTTAAGTTTTTACTACAGTAAACTGTGGTTGCACAGCATTGGGTCATTTGTTTATATTGCCAGTTTTTGTATTACCATAGCAATAGAATTAAGTTCTTTAACAGTATGATTGAATTACATGATTGTATTTAACAAAAAAATAATTAAAGGATTTTTTTTTTGTAATTTGCATTTCTACCTAATATATATTTCATGTTTATTGAAACATATGAATACAAGTGGGCTCCATGGATATATAGGGTATTTTGAGGGTGTGACGCTGACAGCATTAAGTGGGCGGGGCTAAAGATTTCTTGTGGCGCACTTTGCTCTATGTGCTACATTTTTTAGTAGTGGAGTTTATGGTATTTCTATCTGTGGCCTACAAATCCCGCAATTTAAAGAAACCCGTTAAAATAAGAGATTGGTCAACAAAAGCAAATGTAATAAATTAACAAAAGGTTTAAACAATGTTTGTCTTAAAACAAACAAATAAACAAAAAAGTTTTTTAAATGGAGAAAATAAATGGAGTTTTTTTTTCTGCTTGACTGTTGTACTCAGTAGGCCCTGAGTAAATCAGACACAAACAAGCTTAGGACTTACCATATGAGATATTTTTGATTTTACAAAACATAATTGACTCATGGGCGCCACGGTGGCCTAGTGAGTAGTACGTTCGCCTTACAGCAAGAAGGTCGCTGGTTCGAGCATTTCTGTGTGGAGTTTGCATGTTCTCCCCGTGATTGCGTGGGTCTCCTCCGGTTGCTCCGGTTTCCCCCACAAGTCCAAAGACATGTGGTGTAGGTGAATTGGGTAGGCCAAATTGTCCGCAGTGTATGTGTATGGACGTTTCCCAATGATGGGTTGCAGCTGGAAGGGCATCCGTTGCGTAAAATTAATGCTGGATAAGTTGGCGGTTCATTCCGCTGTGGCGACCCCGGATTAATAAAGGGACTAAGCCGAAAAGAAAATGAATGAATGATTGAGAATTGAGTCATTAGAATTTACTGTTTGAGAATGGTTAAAACTGAATATATCAATCACTAATTTCACCACTAACAATATATATATATTTTACATACTTTAACAGATTATTATTTATTTATTTTCCTTCGGCTTGGTCTCTATTTCAGAGTTCGCCAACTATTGCAGTATTCGTTTTACGCAGCGGATGCGTTTCCAGTCGTATCCCAGTAATGGGGAATCCACAGATTTTATACAAATAAAACATTGACTATAATAATAAAAAAAAAATATGTGCAAAAGTGTTTCTCATCCAAATTTTGCCGAACTTTTTCAATAAATGGCAGGAAGACGTGGTGAAATCCTCGCTGATTAACCTTGGTGATTAACCTTGAGCAAATGCCTTGTGTTTCATTTTACCCAGCGTTAATTTGTGCCCCGTGCTCCTGCGTTATATAAACATTATAAGCTAACACTTTACAATAAAGTTGCACTAGAAAAATAATTTATTCGTATTTAGTAACGTTAGCAAATGGAAATAAAGTCGTTCATTGTTAGTTAATGTCGACAGCGCGCATGCTAAAAGCATGAATTTTAATTTTAATAATGCATTGGCAAATGTTGAACTAGCATTAATAAATGATTTACAAAGATAATTTATTATTAGTTCGTGTAATTCATTAACTTACATTGACTATAATGAAACCTTGTAAAGCGTGACCCATTATTGTCCGTGTATGTAGTGCCTTTAGTCTGTATATTGCACATATATTTACCGCTTGTGTTCCAGATGGCATTTGTCTGATTCTTATAGCCGTTCTTCATGCATTCATCCACATATGATTTGGGGTCACAGCCTGACATGAGAATTTCCCTGAGCAGGGCGATGTAAGCGATGGCCAGTCTTAGCGTGTCTATTTTGGACAACCTTTTCTCGTAGGGGAAGGTGGGCACGTGGCAGCGCAGCTCCTCAAACGCAGAATTAATGCTCAGCATCCTCTTCCTCTCCCGGATGTTGGCGGCGTGGCGCTGCACCTTGTACGGATGATGGGTCGTCAAGCACCGCTGCTGCTGCTGGGTCATCTCATGGGGCTCGTCCAGCAAGGAGCTGTCCACTTCAGCACCGACCTCCAGCTGCGGAGGCTGCGAGTCTAAATCCGTTAAGGTCAGCTGAGCCTCGGGGAACACCGACTGGCACCCGAAAGAGGACCAGGGGGAAAGCTGACCCGCCATTGCGCCGCAGTCAAACAGCAGGGTGTCCAGCTGAGAGTGAATCTGGGGGAAACTGGGGTCCATTTGGCCCCAGAACGCAAAGTCTGTGGATGCATCTTGAGCATCGAAATCAAAAAACAAGTCCTCCATATTTATTATTTCCTTTTCTTCTTCAGATGCTGTGCTCTAACTAGTCACCGTGTGTAAACTGGGCAGCCTATGGAGTATAATGGGCATTAAATAGCCCCAGGTCTCTCCGCAGGGGTGCTTGTCTCTATTCAACAGGTCTGAAAAGGATCTCATTAGGGCGCGTGCCTCCTCCTAATGACTCTCTGGCGTTTCTAAGGCGCTGTTGATCGGTTGATGCTCAGAGCACGTGTCCAATCATAAAGTTATCTTAAGCTGCTATAGGTTTGAGTAGACTGATATTTGCTGCACCAACTGGACGCTCTTTTTGAGTATTTGGTTCATGTTGTTGGATTGTTAGTGCAGCAGTCTGGAGCTGGGTGGCCGAAGTCCAAAACACCTGTCTTGTAGTCATCATTGTGCGCTGAGATTAATTCTTCGAATATTATCAATTAAATAAATTAGATATGTGTTTTATTTAAGAAGAAAAAATATAAAAACAATTATTAAAAATTCAACCCGTCGCTGTTAAAATGACATGTAATTTAAATACGTTATATTCTCATACAAATGATTTAATTAATATCATTATTTAACAAATAATTAGGTTAAATCATCGCCGATAAACACGTTTACGTCAGTTATAGGCTATTAAATTTCATCTTTGCATTATTGTTTAGTAGCTAAATATTCAATAGATTTTTAAAATAAAAAGTATGTATTATAGTATCCTGTATTGTAATAACCAAATAGCCTAACAAAATCATTTTATTCATTTAAATAGGCCTATTTTAAATTGTTAAATTGACATATTAGTTTACTCTAAAGGAAACATATATCCAGCTAGTTATTTTTAAATTCAAATATGAGCTAAAAGACCTTCATCAAAGAATAGAATTAGATTGATTAACGTAAAGAATTGCAATAACATTTTTCATGTTTAACCAAATGGATTTTCTTATTATATGCATTAGCAAACGAGGATTTTATTCCTGCGTTGTTTGACAAGTATACAGTTGAACTCTGCAGGTAATTATCGATCATTAGTTAATGTAACATATTAAAATATGAAATATAATATGAAGAAATATGGAAGCCGTTTAATTCCTACATTAATAACAATAATATTGGTCATTTATTACAAGAGGTGTAACTAAGTATAGTGAATTTCCTTTCTCTCTCTCTCTCTCTCTTGTGTGTGTGTTCTGTTTGGTTGGATAACGTAAGTATTATGTGTAAAGTACAGTAATGTATACTTGGTTTTTGGGTACCTAGCAGTATTTGTTTTGTATTTAAATTGTCTCTTGTAAGAGAATTCTGAGTATTTATATAGGGGAAAAGAGAGTGTTGTTCTTTTGTTGGGGTGGGAAATTGCGACGAAATAGAATTGTGTTTTTCTGTTATCTGTCTTGCATAATCAAAAACAATAAACACATTGTTCAAAAAAATATATGATATACAAATATTTAAAAAAAAATAAACAAAGATGTCGTTTGCCCTGGAGCGAAAGAAAAACGATGTGCATATAAAACTAAATGTGCCACGATAGCCTTCTTTTCGCTTTTTTGTGATTTTGTAATTAACACTAAATGAGCAGCTCACGTTTTCATACATGGTCACAGAAATCGTTAGCAGAAACCAAATAATAGACATATTCTTCTTTAATTTAATTTAAAAATGTATCTCCTAAAAGATAAAGATTTTCATAGCCTATTGCTACAATACGCTTTTTGGCACCATGTCAAAATGTCTAAAGAAACACTATCATACAAAAGCCCAATCAATGTGTTTGGAATTAAAATCCGCACAATGCTTTTATTTGTCTCGAATTAAACGTTAGAGTCTAATGTAGAAAATTGTACGAGGCTTTAATAAAGGAATAGTGAAGTGGATCGCGAGGAAAGGCTTGTCAGAACCGTCTGCTCTACAGACAGCAGGCAGCCTGACACTGAAGAATACTGCTGTCAGATGCAGAGATCCAGCCATTCTTCACCTCACAACAACACACTTAAATACTCCTTTAGACTTGGAAAGACCATAGGGTCCGTCGGAGAGCTTGTAAATCTACACATCTTTGTTCCAAATTGAAATGGTCAATCTAGAACAAAATCTGTGCTGACTTAATTCAAGACACTGAATTGGCTCATGTGGGCCTTGAGTCCAGTGCAACATCTGCGCATGATTAGTCTCTGTTTTAAGTTGTGTCATCTTGGAAGTTGTTTGCTGTGTAATATGACATTTTCTAAAAATACGTAATTAAAACCAAAAGCTGTGTTCTTCAACTTCGGTTTTCAATAGGCTATGTCTTATACACAGGCTTACTACTAGCCCATACACCTGTCATAAATAATATGACCAGACCAGAGTAGGCCTATGCAGAACATTTGAAATTATTTTTTTTTTCTGTGAAGGCCACAAGCTATTGTTTTAAAATAACACTCGTTTGATAACCATAAACTCACAGTAAAAACTATACCCCTTTAAATGCCCCGAAAAAACAATTGGATTGCAAAATTCCTAATGTCACTATAGTTATTACGCTCAATACATTCTTTAAAATATCAGAATATACAAAATGGTTGATAAGTCGGTTTATGGCAAAAGTAATACATATACTATGAAAAATCTGAAAATATGAAGTGTAAGACCAATTTATTTAAAAACACAATCAAAGTAAAACATTTATGAATACTAAATCATCTTTATTTTTTTGAAGTATATGGCATAAAATATTTCAGATTCTCATTTAACATGTTTTATTTTCTTTTCTTTCTTTCTTTTTTTTTTTTTTTTTTTACAATAAAATCAACATCAAGTATAGTTAGCGCAGTAGGATTATGTTTGGTTGGTTTTCTTTAAACCAACAATGCTGTGTAGAGTTAACCATTATTTTAAACAGTCATACTTTAACAGTCTTTATTTTAAAAAGTCAAAATATGGTCAACCATTTGGTAGAGCAGGCTTAAGTCACTTTAAAACATAAAAAAAAGTTCAATATGTGGCTTTTGGAAATAATTGTTATGTTGAGCAAGTTTGCCATTTGTTAATTTGTTGAATTTGGCAGCAACATAACTAAAAGCATTGTTAACGACCTTCCGCAGTCCAGCGAAGTGAACGATAATAATTTAAAGCGGCTACGGCTAACCTTTTTTATTTGGCGCGAACATTTCAAATGAAAGCTGACAGAACGCTTTTACAGGCGGGAACTTTTATGTGTGAGTTAATTTGAGCGTTGAGGTGGTCAAAATTGCATCCGTTTCTCACTCAAATCTTGCTTGTGGTATTTTAAAATAAATCACAGTGACTACATTTCTGTAGAACGTTTTATATTGTGTAATCTCCGGTGTCGAACAGGTTTTGAGCAAAAGGAACCAAATGTAAATGGTGTTGTTTAATCATTGTGGGTCGAGGTGGGTGTCCTGCCAAAACCAATTGTTCAGGTTACACAGAATGACCTCTGTGTTAAAGGGATAGTTAATCCAAAACTGAAAATTGTGTCTTTCTTTACTCACCCTTCACTTTTCACAAACCTGTTTTTTTTTTGTCTTCACAAAAGAAGATATTTTGAAGAATGCTGGGAACCTTGAAAGATGAGGCAACGGTCTTACAGGCGGGAACTTTTATGTGTGGGTTAATTTGAACGTTAGGGTGGACAAATTTAAATCCGTTTCTCACAAATCTCTTGGCTTCTGGTGTTTTTAAATGAATCACTGTGACAACATTATAAAAACTGATATGGTGTATTTTAAAATGTTGCTTATTCCATTTAAACATCACAGCAAAACATATTTAAGCATATTTATGATGAAAATCTAAACACATTTTATTGGTTTCTCACTAATAGTGAATGGTGAGTTCATTAGTTTCACTGGCCGGTTTCATTCCCTCATTAGCATTAATGTGGGTTTTTGTGAGTTTCTCCATTTCCTTATTTTACTTCAAATGTAATGTTTTGATCAGAGCTGGGACCATGGTTGGGACATCAATTGGGACGTCAAAAGTAATTACTTACATTTAATTGTACTTACATTACTTTTCACTTTGTCTGAAAAGTAACATATTTACTTGACAAAATACAAAAATCCCCATAAACCTCAACACATAAACAATACAATTTAATCTCTTAATTGTAATTTTGAAAAACAGGATCTTTTAATTTTGTTAAAATTAATTTACACTTATACTTTAAAGAATATACGTACCAAAACACAAGTTTCAAATGATTGAAACTATTTCATACATACCACAAACTGATGTATTTCCAAAAAATGTAATTGTTTTTTTTAAATATATATTTTTTATTGTTTTTAGCATAAGAAAATAAACAATAACCTTAACTAGAACAGAAAAAGTGCAAAGGCGATTTCATAATACACAAAATGTCGGACACAACATAATACAATATCATCATGAAAGCATAAGAGAAAAATATTGATTAAATATAATAAATAATAATAAAAAAATAAATAAAATACAGAGAAGTGTGTAGGCTCCACAACCTGACGTACACCAAATCAGACCAGTCTATAGAGTTACAAGTCAGCATGACTAATGTACAGCCTATTCGATTCCAGATTTTGAAAAATATTTTTTGTCTGTTTGCCAACCCATCTCAATTCTGCATGGGCAACAGCTTAAACTCAACCAGGTTTCAAAAACTGGCACGTAATCTGACTTCCAAATTTTCTTTGCTAATATAATACACAAAGATACTGCCTGTCATGTATATTTGTCTCCTATTTCTAAGGTGTCTCCAAAAATACCCAATTTTGACTCAGGTGACAGTTTAATCTTATAGTTTATACCTCATTTAATTGTTTCTTAATCATGCGCAACTGTCAGACAAATAAAACCTTTAGTTGAAAAAAAATTGTTATTATGCAAAATATCTGAACAACCCAGGCTCATTCGGAAAAAGTAGTCCCATGTACTTTTTTGAAGGGCGCAAAATACATCCCGGGAGGTACGTATTTTTGCACTTTTTGGTTTTTGTGAATCAACGAGAGGCCGCTTGGTATGCTTTTTAAGGTCTCAAATTTCTCTCTCGAGTGCCATTCGCGCCTGCTGTTCTCGCGTAAATCCACCAGAGGCTGCTGTAGACTGACTTTTTGACTGACTAAATTACTGACTGACCAATCGACTGACCCACCCTCCTCCTTCCCTAAACCCAACCAATTTTATCGATTGACCCACCCACACACTTCCCTAAACCCAACCAACAATTTTCAAAAGCAATCCAGAAAAAAAAGAAGAA
The DNA here is from genome assembly GCA_903798035.1 of Danio albolineatus. Lineage (NCBI taxonomy): Eukaryota > Metazoa > Chordata > Actinopteri > Cypriniformes > Danionidae > Danio > Danio albolineatus. The sequence goes on along the minus strand of CAIGQQ010003610.1, from coordinate 8,626,813 downwards.
AAGCCCTCATCTCATTTTCACCATGTTTTCAGACTTCACCACATTCTCACCCTGTTATTTAATGGTTTATTATATTTTTTGGATTCTGTTTTTGTCTTACCTGCTTTCTAGAACCGCTCTTCACCGGACTCACACCCCGTCGTCATGGTCAACTCTTCTCTGCGTCTCAAGTCCGCCGACGAACATTGCGAGCTAACGGGATAAACTGATTGTAGCGGGAAAGTCCACAAGCGGTCAGCTGGTAAGCGCAAAAAGAAATGGCATCATACTGCCCCATAGCGTTCGTTTTTAAAAAAATGAGATGCAGCCATATGTACCTCTGACTACATAATGTGCGGTCTCCATAAACATACATAGGACTACGTTTTCAGAATAAGCCTGTATTGGAATAACACATATATTAACTAATAATATATTTAACATAAATATACACACATACTGTACAGTGTCACACCCTCGGCTCGGTGAACAGAAGCAACCCGCTCGCGAAAAAACACAGACTTAAACCTCGTTTACACTAATACTGCTTAGTTTTACAATGGCGTTTTAAAACAAAAACGGTCCACATCCACACTGACGTTTCATCTAGCAATTCTGAACAGCCCTCCGTCCACACTATACTGCTGAAAACACACATCACGTGACCACACTCTCTGTCATGCGCTGCAGCATATGTGCTCGTCTGAGCTCCAGGCAGTCAGCGGGTACTTTGAGCACAAAACCCCAGAGAGCAGAGCACGTGGGACAGTTGATCAAGGATGTCCCGCTGGATGATTCACCTGTTTGCTGACCACCCACACCTGCACCTGCAATCACCCATGCACTATAAAGACTCACCTCATTCATTCACTCACAGGCTGTAATCGAAGTCAGATGGTTCTCCTCATCGGCTCTCCCTATTCCTCCTGTGCTCTTCCGTGGATGTCCTTATTCTCCTGTGGATGCAAACACACCTACTTAAGGGAAGTGACTAAAGTTATATAGGTGTGTTACTGAAGATCTGAAACTTACCATTTGAACTGTGTGTGAGATCGTTTTCCCTCTGCTACACCATTTACCTGCGTCATCTCTCAACTGTTGTTGCATTGTACGAATAAATAGCTTTTATTTATCTTTGTCTTCCTTGTGTGACTGTGACATAAAGACGTCTTGATAAAAAAAATATAATTATTCTGTCAAATATAAAGAGTATTAACCTCTGTGTTGTTTACTGTTGAATTTATGTACAGTACTTCCGTATTTAAATTGCGTAAAAGTGGACAGCAGTTGGGGGCAACACAGTGGCTCAGTGGTTAGGACTGTCGCTTCACTGCCAGAAGGCTGCTGGTTCGAGTCAGTTGGCATTTCTGTGTGGAGTTTGCATATTCTCCCTTTGTTGGCGTGGGTTTCCTCCAGGTGCTCCGGCTTCCCCCACAGTCCAAACACATGCGCTATATGTGAATTGAATAAACTAAATTGACCGTTGTGCATGTGAGAGTGCATGGGTGTTTTCCAGCACTGGCTTGCAGCTAGAAGGTCATCTGCTGTGTAAACTTATGCTGGATAAGTTGGTGGTTCATTCCGCCGTGGGGACCCCTGAAGAATAAAGTGATGAAGCCAAAGGAAACAGTAATTCTTTACTCATTCAGTGGAAAAGTGATTTAATCATGCTATATTTACATTGTAACTCATTATATCCGACTCTGGTTCAGTCCAGAGCTTCTACTGGTATTCATTCATTCATTTTCTTTTCGGCTTAGTCCCTTTATTAATCTGGGGTCGCCCCAGCGGAACGAACCACCAACTTATCCAGCATTTGCTTTATGCAGCGGATGCCCTTCCAGCCGCAACCCATCTCTGGGAAACATCCATACATTATCATTCACACACATACACCATGGACAATTTAGCTGTACCCAATTCACCTGTACCGCATGTCTTTGAACTTGTGGGGGAAACCGGAGCACCCGGAGGAAACCCACGCGAACACGGGAAGAACATGCAAACTCCACACAGAAATGCCAACTGACCCAGCTGAGGTTCGAACCAGCGACCTTCTTGCTGTGAGGCGACAGCACTACCTACTGCGCCACCGTGTCGCCTATACTGGTATTCGTTCTAAATAACTATACTATCCCAAACAACTTTCTGAAAAAAAAATAATGCTGTTTGGTCCACTGAAGTAACCGCAGATAAGAGCTGTAATAGCTTCAGTCACATGTCAGACATGCTCTGCTGTGTTTAAAAGGCATGAGACGTGATTGTTCTGCGCTGTTTACCTCAACACACTCGGAGAACAATCAGTTTTATCAGTGCTTGGTGATTATACACTTTGAACTCTCCTCTAAGTGACTGAGGTCACGGTCAACTTAGATTATGCAATGCATTTGTTTACTGCGCTTGTTTTGACTCTCACTGATTTTGTTTCTCAATGCATTGCTTTGAGTGCCCTTGCTAATAAGCCATAGTGTTTGGCAGGCTACGCAGACCAGAACAACTGTATGTGTCTACACTAATCTCCGGTCTAGTGAACACGTACAGGTTTTGAGCAAGAGGAACCAAATGTAAATGATGTTGTTTAATCATTGCGGGTCGAGGTGGGTATCCTGCCAAAACCAATTGCTGTTCAGGTTACTCACAGAATGACCTCAGTGTTAAAGGGATAGTTCATCCAAAACTGAAACTTTCTTTACTCACCCTTCACTTTTCACAAACCTGTTTGAGTTTCTTTCTTCTGATGAACACAAAAGAAGACATTGTGAAGAATGTTGGAAACCGGTAACCATTGACATCCATATAGATGGAAGTCAATGGTTACTGGCTTTTGACATTTTTCTAAATATCTTATTTTGTCTAAAATGGTTTGGAACCACTTAGACAAAATAGTAAATAAATATAGCCTTTTTTTCGGGGGTTGACTATCTCAAGTTTATTTAAGTATTGCTTAAGCATTTTTGTATAGATTTAACAAGGCTGCTTTAGGACATTGTTGAACATTATTGGGGAAACTGCTAGGAATAAGGTGGATTAAAGCAAACTGTGCAAATTAAATGCATTTTTGCTTTGAACTTTAAAGTTGAACTATATTTGAAGGCTTTGTATTTCTCCAAAAATATTTTGTGGCCTGTCTGAATACTAGATTCTGATTGGTGTTTAAACTACTGAATGCACACGGAATTTAATATCCACCTTTTTCCTAAGTCCTATACAAGATGCTTTGAGTAAGTGCAAGTAATATTTGTTATAGTGTTATGAATGAAATTTTAAAGAATCTACTTAGTGAGTATCTACACTAATCACAGATTATAAATTAAAATGTCTGAACCATGTTTTTGGGGTAAAGTATTTATTTAATGCTTAAATAAATAAATTGTTTAATAAGTTAATTTGATAGTTCATTCCAAAATTTTAATTCTGCACACATTGAGGATGAAACTCGTAAAAGTTTAGAGTTAGTAATTTGTGACCAAACTTTCATTTTTAAATGAACTCTCCCTAACTAACATTTCTCATATGGTTACATGAAATTCAAGCAAACAAGCCATTTATTAAATAGTTTTGGTGTGTTAGAGTGTTTTATTTTGATTTTGAATTATTTTGACTGGATTAACAATCTTATTAACTCACTGATTTGCAAACCCTGCCGTCTAAAAATCACCATATATATAT